>MU090128.1:15813-43671 GCA_014858505.1 Corymbia citriodora subsp. variegata
GTTGTCAGAGACAAATGCGAGAGAGAGAGCATGATCACCACATGATGCACGCTCGATGACGGCAGGTGGTTGTCAGAGACAAATGCGAGAGAGAGAGCATGATCACCACATGATGCACGCTCGATGACGGCAGGTGGAAAGGACAATAACTCGCCATTGTGGTAGTCATATTCTAAGATCGGCATGACCTACTAGGATTTTATTACAAAAAATGATATAATGAAGACAATTACACTTGAATCATTCAAGCACTTTTCGCATTGCTCGACATTTGATCAGACCTAATATTTTACACTGTATTAGAACCATACCAAATAAAAAGTGTCTCGTCATTAAAATTAATTTCAACCAAACTCAAATAGCCTTAATTGACCTATGGAACCTCGACCTTATCACTCTTAACCTCACATTATGCCTTGAGATATGGCAAAAGACTAGCACTTGCTCTTTCATTGACACATTTACTGTTTGGTGTAAAAAATTATGTGACACAACAACTCTTGCATGATTCAAAGAAAACTTGTGATCTCATATTTATTTGGCTTAGATAATTACTACTGCCAGAATATAAAATGCGATTTAGGAATAAATTGCTTAAAAGATCTCTTTATAGCGAGGGCACTTTAGGTGTGTCACTTTTAGGACGTTCATCCTTCATAACGAACATATCAAATGCCATTGTTGAGGCAACTGCACCCATTATTGTTCCAAGAACATCATTGTTTTTTCATCTACAAGCAAATAGTTAGAATTTCATGGATGAATCTCAGAATTACTCAAGACAAAGGTTTCGCCTCAAAGATTAACATAGTAACAAGCTTTCAAATGAAATAACTAATGTCATCAAAAGTGAAGACAAGTACAACCTAACTTGTCATTTTAACTAACAACGTTGTCCTTTCTTTTTTTTCTTTTTTTGATATTGTAACAAACATCTTCATGCTTTAACAATATGAATCGCATACTTCAGGCAAACAATCATGAAAATAATGATATTATCTATCTCCTAGGTAAACCAAATCATAAATTGCAAAATCTATGAACCTACTTTGTCAAATCTACACAAGCAAGAACATGTTTTGAGCAAAAATGTCGAGCGTTTGATAGATTACCTACTCTTGTGGTAGCCTAGAATCTCCAATTGACCTTGATAAGTCGAGTCTCTAAGATCAGCGAAAATTCAAAATTGATTTTTTAAATGTGGCTTGAAGAAGATGAATGGAAACGAGAATCAAACGACCAGAGAACATAATATAATTGAAGTACCAAATCGCATCAACAACAAATTCATGATGTGAAAAATCGATTCAAACTTTGGAAATTATTTTAGAGTGTAAATGATCGATTGAAACTTGAGAGAGATAGAGAAGAGAGAACCTGGAGAGAACCTGGATAAAAGCTGTTAGAGTGTCAAAGAGCTGAACCTTCAACAAACATGTTGAATGTTGATGAAGAAGAGCGAACCTTGAAGAAGCTATTGAGCATTTACGGTAAGAAACTTTTTATGAGAGAGAACCTGGAACAAAAACCTCAAGTACAAATGAAGCAGAGTTGAACCTTCAATGAAGATATTGAGCGTTGTTATAGAATAGTGAAGATTGAAGAAGCCACTGAGCGTTTTAGGTAATAGACTTAGCTTGTGTTTGGTTCAACATTTGGAAAAAATTTTCGAGGGAAATGCAAAAGACTTTAGGTAAATGGTCTTTTCGAAATTCAAATAGTATTTAAGAAAGTTTTATTGAAAAGTGCATTGAGAATCAACTTTTGTCTAAATGTTGTTTGGATAAAGTTAAATTTGCAAAGGACTTTAGGTAAATATTTTAAATTAAGTGTTCCGAAAAAAAGAAAAGAACATCAATTTGTGATTGCCGGACACTAGCAAGCCAACTTTGGCACCGACATTGTTGCCTAAGGTTGCACAATCTTACATGACCCTTGACAAACCCAGCTTAGGTCGTGTGATGTTTGATAAATTCTAAATGCAAATAAACACACCAAACAAGTAATATAATGATGAGAAAGGATTTTGTTCCACAGAGATTGATAATTAATAAACAAATTAAATATTGAAAATGGATTAATTCTAAAATTTATCCAACAGATCAAAATAAAATTGAGAATAATTAAAATTGACAATCTTAGAGCAAAATTGAAGAACTAAATGTAGTTAATCAACCAAATAAATACGTTAGAGCATTTGATTTCACTATGATTACTATATATGAATTTTAGATTATTACACATACAAAAACGATATCGAACACGTGATGGTGGAATGTCCTAATCTATTTACTATCCTATCTCAAGGTATTCAAACCTACTTAGTTTATCAATCTGTCATGCCCCGGACCCCGAGCACGCAACAATCCCTTACCATGGTCAATTGAAAGCAACGTCCTAGGACTCGTCGACGACTATTCATTTTAATCTTTCATTATGCGTAAGCGGAAGACGAATTATCCCCAGTCCAAACAGACAATCAAATAATCAAACAGGGATAGAGAGATGAATAGCAGAAACCTCAACTGCTCATTTATACAATTTACTAGATTAACCAACAAAGGATCGTTTCCGAATTACAAGCTCGACAAAAGGGCCAATCCATCCTCTAAGCCGAGCCAAAAAGAAACTAGGCTAATCCAGTTATACAAAATGCACCCTCGGGTTCAGCACCACGGTTGCTTGGACCTATCGGACTTGGCTACGTTAAGTCGATCACTAGTGGAGCGGAGGCAAGATTCTCCACTACGGGTGCACCATTCTAAAAGCCTGAAAATGGTTATTCAATAACCAGTGAGATAAATTTCAGCAAGTTCTTCCCCTAAGCCCCGGTTAGTACACCAACTCAACCCGGGGTATCTCTCCAGAACCACCTCTCACTCAAACCGACAACCCACGACCAACAACAAACAAGCAACAACAGCAAGAGTCAACCAACTTTAATAATCGGTTCGCATGCAATCTTACTCGACATGGCATACCTTGCACATTAAACTTCATTCAATGCAAGCAATGCAACCAACAATCATATAATCGGTTCGCATGCAACCTTACTTGGTATGCCATACCCTGTACGTTATAAGTCAGCACAATACACGCAATACACATAGCCGTTAGATGATGCAGTTCATCAATTACATGCGAGTCACGTCACAAACGATCTCACCTGACCATTGCCACACCTTACACGTTATAAATTCATGCGTGCATGCCACAAATGATGTGATCACCTCATGTATAATTGGAACCAATGATGCAATATTTTTCATACACTCTGGCATCCACATGTTTTCCGATTATTACTGCCCTACAAGGTTACAACCAAACTCCCGCTAGTGTTTACTAGCATAGCCAGGCATCGTTCTCCCCCATGAGGTGTGGCGACGTCAAGGGACCCCCGCTCAAGACAGCATTCCATAAGGAGGATGGGTCTGGCCTCTACTGTGACTCCACATTTGGACCTTCACCAGGTTTCCGATAAATCGGACTATCACCCCTTGTACTTCATTTCATATCTTGTTATCCGCCCATACAAATATTCTCCGAAGCAATATACCGATTCTCGTTATTTACATTGTATCAACAACGTTCAAGAACAAAATAAAAAAGACGACTTAACCTTTGTGAAAATGCCACGAAACAATCCAACAAGCCCGAAGCAATGTTGGGCAAATCTCGAGCAAATTCTTGGGCCGACAACAATCTCAAGTTAACTCCACTGAATGGGCCATCAAATTGAATAAATGGGCCGGTTCTCCTGCTGATTCTCTACCTTAAATTTTCTTTTTTTTGTTCTGGATCTGTTTCTACCTTAACTGGAACGCGAATGAAAATATGAAGTGGGATTATTTTTACATTTCGTAAACAAATATATTTACTACTCTTTTTAAATGTTTTTTTGTTCCCGGCTTGACTCGGTCTTTCGTACTTTTTCTAACTTCTAAAGCAACATTTTGGCTAAAGAAATTAATCCAGTGAGTTGGTTTAGATGATTCTACTCTCTAATGAAGTATTTAGCAGATTATTTTTAAATATCAAAATGCTTTGAACGTGCTTCTACTACTTTTTGCGGTATTAACTAGTGCCCATAGGGCACTTCTACCCTTGTTAACAAGATTTTTGTAAAAATTGTAATAAAACTCTTTATAATCATAAAAGAAGACAAAAAATGTAAAGGGAAGAAGAACACTAAAAGTGCATTAACTTGTGTAAGGTGCTCACATTAGTGTCACAACTTTTCGACGGCTCACTTAAGTGCCAACTTTTTTAAAAAACGATTAATTCATTGCCAACTCAGATCTCTTTGGCTGAAAATCTAACATGATCTTTGTTAATAAATATTTTTAGCTAACGTGGCTTATTGGAAACATGTGGGTGCTAAACAATGTTGTTTAACTAACTTTTCGCTAAATCACTTAAGTGCCAAATTTTTTGGAAAACAATTTTTTTAGTGTTAAATTTTTTTTAAAATAATTTTTTCAATGCCAACTAAAAACAAAAGAAAAAAAAGAAAAAAAAGACGTGGAGGAGAAATGTATATGTGGAAATGCCTTATGGACCAATTTTTTCATTAAAAAGGCCACATGTGATTTTGGTCGGAATAATTCGCCGTTGGTACTTAAGTGATCATTTTTTTTTTTTTTGATACTTAAGTGAGTTAGCAAAAAGTTGTGACACTAAAGTGAGTACCATACACAAGTTATGACACTTCTAGTATGCTTTTGCAAACATTAAGTGAATTAATATTTGCTTAGAAATTGATCGCCAATCATAAATTCAACCCCAAACTCTTCTCTCATTAAAAAACAATGTGATTGTTTCTTTCAAGTGGGATCGATGTTAGGAGATCACTTGACAAATCGAAAGCCATTGAATTCAACATTTGGATGAAAAACAGGGAGCAAAAAAAGAGAAATTAAATAATTCCTTTTCTCGTAGCACTTTTGAAGCAATACCAATCTTTATTTGAGGAAACACACAAGAAAATGATACCTAACGACGGTTGAAAACCCTATCTAAAAATTAATTGTTACGAGATAAATTTGGGAAAAAAAAAAAAGGCATCCATCAATTAATTAAATCTCTATCTACTTGAATCTTGCATCAATGAAAGCCAAATCGAGGATATGGGCCAGGCCTTGTTCTAGAAATGACTTCTTGACAATGTTTGTCATTCCATAAATATCATCCTGAGATTAAAAGATGCAGGGAAATGGGGGAGAATTTGAAGAAAGATAAAGGAATTGCATATTTTTTGCACTTGCGCTTTTTGCAATTAGCCCCCGTACTTTTGGTTTTTTAGTAACTAATCGTCTTAATTTGTAATTTTTGTTGTTGATAATAATCTGCATAATTTGTAGCATATGCCATATCTATAATGTGATCCCATATTTTTTGGAGTATAATTTTAAATAAAATTTACCATTAATATTGATCCATATTTTCACTTTTGATGAACAGTTATTCCACATATGATTTTTTCCACACTTCGTACTTTTTTGTGATAACCGCCTATTCAGTAATCACCTTGATGAGAAACGGTTTATAACAACAAACGTTCATTTTAGAGAGCAATTATAAGGTCTAACACAAACCTTCTCATTTGGAATACATCATCGGTACATGAGGGGATTGGGTTAGTAGAGTGTACCCTAATCACTGTCGGATCGCCGTCAAATTCCCATAAATTTCTGACTAACGCTAACTCAAACAATAGCTGGAGGTTAGATTTATTTTTCGATCATGTTTTCCACATAAGACTCTAGTTGTGCTTGAATTTTGTTCCTCAAGGATGAGTATAATATTCAGCTTGATTTTCTAACATTTGGTATCAGAGCATGTTAGTGTCTCTGCCTTGTTTTTGCGAATTTTTGGGTGTATTTTTCCGATTTTTAAATGAATAGTAAATTGGAAATGGGGTCAAGAGAGAAATTTGTCATTTCCGTTGAAATTCCGGCGACTTATCGCTCGGCTTCGGACCAATACGGTTGCACTGCCACGAGGAAGAAAGGCCTTAAATTTATCCAGCATGTAAGTTATTGCCGGAGGTTGATCGGGTTGTGGAAGTCGTGGTGGTTAACGTTTTGCATAAAGGGAATTTTGCTTGGTTTGGACCAATGTCTTGGCTGTTTTTGCTAATTTTTGGGTCCATGTGGTCGCACTCGTGTTCTCTGACACCCATGAATTATTTTGGTCTAAAGTGGGCTGCTAGAGAAGAAATGGGCAATGGAAGTGTGGTGTAAACAGCAAAAAATGACCAAGAATCAGGCTGGTAACAGGAGGAAGATGGCGCATGGAGTCCACGAGCGCGTTGCAATTGTAGGCAAGTTAAACTCACGCACCACGCGCACGCAACTGCAGGTGCATGCGGGCCATGCACGTGTCAGTTGCTAAGCGCGTGTGCCACATGTGCTTGCGCAGTAGGCGAGGCATGGCACGCACCTAATGCGCGGCTATCCCTACTACTTTTACACTTCTACGTAGGGGTGATCGGTTCCCGGTCCGGTCCGGTCCTAAGGTGGAACCGGGAACCGGTTCCCAAATTCTAGGACCGTGGACTGGACCGGCCGATCCTGGAACCGGGAACCGGACCGACCGACCGGTCCGGTCCGATCCGGTCCGGTCCAATAAAACCGGTAATTTTCTTTTTCTGTAAAAAAATTGTTAATATTACAGTACATTCTCAAAGACAATCCACTTCGTTTATACACCGTTTTATTAATTTGTCATTTTAATCTCTATATAATTGTATTTTCTTAAGACTAAAGAATTTTCTTCTTCTTTTTTTGAATTCTTGAGAAACTTTAAAATATTTATATTAAAAACTATCGGTCCGGTCCGGTCGGTCCGGTTCCCACCTTGGAACCGGGAGCCGGACCGACTAGCTACCGGTTCCAAAAATGGGAACCGGGAACCGGACCGTCGGCTATGGGAACCACCCAAAACCGGCCGGTCCGGTCCGGTTTGGGCGGTTCCCGGGTTGGGCGGTTCCCGTTGCACACCCCTACTTCTGCGCCTCTCTTTTCACTGTTATTATGATTTTGCCCCTAACCTGATTATTTTACGGTTTTGCTCCCTTGCATTTGAATTTACGATTCTGCCCTTAGCTGAATTAATATATATTTTTTCCATTGGGTAATGTATTTACTATTTTGCCCCTGGTAGTGTTATATTATTATTTTGTCTTTCATGCATTTTGTAAATATTTCATGCATGAAATTAAATGTCTAGTGATCCATATATTTTAATTAATTAGAGAGTAAGCACAACATCTTTAATTAGTTAAACTATACATTTAGAGCCTCTGAATCACATATGGAAATGGACATTGATTGTAATTAATCTTACTAATGTGACAAAATTTATCTCATGGGAATTTTCATTATATTAATATGATTAACTAGGTTGAAATATCATATATATTTTTTAATTTACCCATATGAATTAAGGAAAGGAAAAAAATGATGATTTCTTAATGAAGTTATTATGAATCCATTTAAATTAAAAACTTGGCCAACAGGTAGTTTTTATGTTATGTGATTCATATTTTGTACCATGTTTTATATTGGTAAAACATGATTTATGTAAATTTTGCCTCATATCTTGTGACATAAGCATGATTATTTGATATGCAGTTTTGTAAGCTATGAATTTCTTTGAATTTAAGAGTGATGTTCCCATGCTAAATGGTGAAAACTATAAAGTTTGGAAGGATGTAATTCTTCAATTAGGGTGCATGGACATTGGCTATACTATAAGGAAAGACGAACTACCTACTCCTACTAATATGAGAACTGCGGCTGAGATAATCCTTTATGAATAGTGGAAATGGTCCAATCACCTTAGTGTGAAGTTCATAAGGTCAAAATTGTCTCCTAGTATCCATGATTTAGTTGTTCAGTATAGTAAAGCTAAGACTTTATTGGAGGTCATTGATGCATAGTTTGAGAGTTCAAAAAAAGCACATACCATGACCCTGATTATGAAGTTTTCATCTATGAAGTCCGTTAGTCTTAGAAGTGTGCATGAGCATATCATGAAGATGAAGGATATTGTAGCTTAGTTGAAAAACCTTGAAATTGAGATATCTGAGTCTTTCTTGTGTACTATATTATGAACACTCAAGATCTTGTATAACACACATAAGAATAAATGGTCAATTAATGAACTCATAACCATGTGCGTTCAAGAGGAAGAAAGGCTGTTATGGAATCAGGAGAAAGTGTTCATTTGGCTACACAAGGAAAGAATAAGAGTCACAGCAAGCGGAAGGAAAAAGGTAAAATACCTTCACAAGTTGACATTAAGAAAAAATTTAAATGTTTCTTCTATAGAAAGAAATGACATGTGAAAAAGGATTGCGTCAAATTTAAGGCATGATTCAAGAAGAAAGGTAATCTAATCTCTTGTGTTTGTTATGAATCTAATATGGCTAATGTAAGTCGTAACACTTGGTGAATTGATTTTAGTTCTACATTCCACATTTCAAATTCCTTGCAAGGTTTTCAAAATCACAGGAAGCCTGTGAGAAGTAACAAAGCATCTATTCAAGAAACAAGATACATTCACATGTGGAAGCTATTGGGACATGTAGTTTAGTTCTCAATAGTGGCTTTGTTTTGAATTTGGAAATGATCCTTTATGTTTATAGTTTCTCTAGAAATTTATTTCAATTTCAAGACTTGTACCTTTGGGTGACTCTTTTCACTTTTCAAATTCAAACTTCAGTTTATTGTTAAAATCTAAAATTGTTGGTAGTGGTAATTTGTCTGATGATCTTTTTCGAATTAATTTACAAGACAATGCCTATTATAATGCGATGCATGTTCATGATAATGGTGGTGTGAAACAACGTGTTGTGAATAAAGATTCCTCTATGTTGTGACACTAGAGGAGTACTTAGTATTTTGGATTTTACTGATTTTGATACTTGTGTGGACTACATAAAGTGAAAGTAAACCAACAAGACAAAGAAAGGTGCCAAGAGCAGTATATATATATTAAAAATCATACATACGAATATTTGTAGTCCGAATATGGACTCGTACGGTTAGAAATATTTCATTTCTTTCATTGATAATTACTCATGTTACATATATTTCTACTTACTTCATAATAAGAATGAAGCATTAGATGCCTTTAAAATATTTAAAGTGGAAGTAGAGAAATAATACGGTAAGCAAATTAAGATTGTGAGCTCATATAGAGATAAAGAATTCTATGGTAAATACACTGAGGATAGATAAGCACTTGGTCCATTTGTGAAGTTTCTTCAAAACAATGGAATAGTTGCCCAATACGCTATGCATGGTTCTCTGGACCAAAATGGTATAGCAAAAAGAAGAAACCGAACTTTGTTGGACATGGTATAGAGTATGATGCTTAGTAGCTCTAAACTTTTTAAGTCCTTATGGACTAAAGCTCTTAAAACAGTAGTGTACATATTGAGCCAAGCTCCTTTTGAGTTGTTCAAAGGTTAGAAGCCGAGTTTGAGACATGTATACATTTGGGGATGCTCGTCTGAAGTGACGGTTTATAATCCACAAGAAAATAAGTTAGACTGAAGGACTATAAGTGGGTATTTGATTAGATATGCCGAAAGGTCCAAGGGGTACAAGTTCTATTGTCCATCTCTTACTACTAGGATTGTGGAATTAAGAAATGCTCAGTTTCTTGAAAATGACTTAATTAGTGGGAGCGATCATTTGTGAAAACTTGTTTTTGAAATGGATCATTCGTATATTTAATCTTTCACTTCAAGTATTAGGTTGGTTGTTTTTTATGATGCCCCTACAATTCAACCGACTTTTGAACAATAGACTATTGAAGTTCCACAACCTGTTGATATTGATCCAGTAGATCCTGTTGTTCAGCAATTATCATAAACTGTTGAACAACACACTCCACAAGAGAATGTTGATACAACATTAAGAAGATCTACTATAATTAGGAAATCAACGATTCCTAGTGATTATATTGTGTATAAACAATAATTTAATTATAATATTAGAGTTGAGAATGATCTTGAAACTTTTTCATAAGCCATAAGTAGCGATGAATCTAATTTGTGGTACAATGCCATGAAGGAAGAGATGAGTTCTATGACATCAAACGGAGTATGAGATTTAGTTGAGTTACATAATGGTGGGAAGGCCATTGGTTGTAAATAGGTCTTCAAAACTAAGAAAGACTCATTAGACAATATCGATAGATACAAAGCTAGACTTGTTGTCAAATGATTCACTCAAAAAGAAGGAATCGACTACACAGAAACCTTTTCTCCTGTATCTAAAAAAGATTCTCTTCGTATTATTTTGGCTTTGGTCACCCATTTTGACATGGAATTACATCAAATGGACGTGAAAACAATATTCTTTAATGGAGAACTAGAGGAGGAAGTGTACATGAAACAACCTGAAGGATTCCTCTCTAGTAAAGATGAGCATTTGGTGTGCAAGTTTAAGAAATTTATATATGACTTGAAACAAGCATCCCGTCAATGATACTTAAGGTTCCATGATATTATCTTTTCATTCGATTTTATAGAGAATGTCATGGATCAATGCATATACCAGAAGGTTAGTGGAAGCAAAATTTATTTTCTTGTGCTATATGTGGTCGATATTCTTCTTGTAACCAATGATAAGAGATTGCTACATAAGGTGAAACAATTCCTCTCTAAGAATTTTGATATAAAAGATATGAGTGAGGCATTTTATGTCATTGGCATTAAGATCCATAGAGATAGACCTCGAGGAATTTTAGGACTATCTCAAGCAACCTATATCAATAAGATCTTAGAAAGATTTCAGATCAAAGATTGTTCACCAAGTATAGCACCCATTGTGAACAGTGATAGGTTCAATTTGAATTAGTGCCCAAAGAATAATTTGGAAAGAGAACAAAAGAAAAACATTCTATATACTTCTGCTATTGAAAGCCTGATGTATGCTCAAGTTGACACTCGACTTGACATTGCTTTTGCTGTGAGAATGTTGGGAAGATATAAGAGTAATCCAAATATGGACCACTAGAAAGTTGCAAAGAAAATGATGAGATACCTTTAAGGAACCAAATGTCACATACTTATGTATAGGCAGATTGACAGCCTAGAAGTAGTTGGTCATTCGGATGTGGACTTTGCTGATTGTGTTGATTCTCGAAAATCAATATCTGGATACAATTTTATGTTAGCTAGCAAAGCCGTGTCATGGAGGAGGGCGAAGTAGACTTTGACTACTACTTCCACTATGGAGGTTGAGTTCGTTTCTTGTTTTGAGGCAACCTTGCATGGTGTATAGTTGAAGAGTTTCATTTCTAGGCTTAGAATTGTTGATACTATTTCTAGGCCATTAAGGATATATTATGACAATTCAACTGTGGTTTTTATGACTTAAAATACCAAAAGTGGCAGTCGAAGTAAGCATATTGACATAAAGTATTTAGCCATAAGAGAATGTGTTAAGGAGAATAAAGTGATCATTGAACATGTTCGCACTGAATTGATGATGGCTAGTCCTTTGACTAAAGGCATGCCGTCAATGAAGTATAAGGATCATGTAACTAGTATGTAAATAGGTCCCATTATGTAATTTATTGTTGTATGGATGATCTTTGTTGTATGAAACTCTTATTCAATTGTAATGTTATTTTTAACTTTTGGTGTACACATTTAATTATTTATGAGAATAACAATTATCCTTGGTTTTGGAATAAACATAGGGTTTATTTATTAAGATGTGTTGTCACATATGGGCTAACATGAAAGAAATAACATGTTTTGTGATACATGGAAGATATTACTTGCTCTTAGAGGACATGTCACCATGATTCATGCATTTTTTAGATAATTCGTTTCTTGAAAATGTTGGGAACAATGACTAGAGGTTAGATTTATTTTTCGATCATGTTTTCGGTATAAGTCACTATTATGCTTGAATTTTCTTCCTCAAGCACAAGTACAATATTAAGTTTGATTTTCTAACAGCATATAGAATGGAGCTATCAATATGTGAAATTTTATCTAGTTCTTCTTATGATCAAGCAGTGACACGATTATCCTAATGTCATCGGTTTTTGTATTAGCTAGAAGCTATTGAAGGATGAGTTTGTACGCTTATTTTCTGCTAAAAATAGCATTTTTTTTTCCTTAAAAATTAACTTCGCCACTTTTATATCGCTTTTATTTTTGCGCTAAGTAATTGGATGGTCAAATTTCACGAGTAGTTGACTATTCCGAAGCCATTGAATACAATTTACTATAACTCAACACACCACTCAGATGTCCAAGTACAAGAGCTGACGTTTAAGTCCGACCGTGTGTATTGACAAGTTCAACCTTGGTTATCCTAGTAAGAGTGGACGGATTTCTCTTGGTTTCTTTACTGATTAACTATTTCATTTGAAAATTTAACATACAAAGTGAAGAGCTCTTTGAATTAGCATAATATTTTTTGGTGATGAATATTCACCACTAGCATCTTTCTATTCGGGATTAATCCATTTAACCTGTGTTCATCTCACATACAATTTACCGCACATGTCAAATTCCAAAATCATAGCATCACGCCCCTCCCTCCCTTTATACATCATAAAGGACGGTAAAGAGATACCAATACTAATGAAACTTTTTAGGGCATTACCCCCATAAAGTGTATATACTTCGTTTCACATTTTATTACAATGGGAGCAACTCTGCCCATAGGAAAATAATTGATGCTCCCTAAAGCAATATACTTGTTCTATTAGAGATCAAATCATTCCATTTTGTCAGCCTTTCTTTATTCTTTTGATTTAGTTTGAATTAGCCTACTGATCGACGAATATATATGAATGAAATGCACAATAGTCAATTACTTATATCATCCAATATAAACAATATCATATGTGAACAATTTATCCCACGTGGTGTCTTGTCTGGATCCAACAGGTTATTGATTTCGGCCAATTGAAAGTCCTGTTTCTCATAAAAGTAAGAAAAAGATGGAGAAGTTCTTATTTCATTGTTATTGTCTTTTCAAGGTAATTTCACTAGTCAAAAGTAGTTCTTACCTCATTGGTATAGCGCAAGCACACTCACTTTGAGGTTGTGGAGAGAGACGGGAATCAGATCTCTTCACATTTTGGGTAAGATGCCTTTCTGAGAGTTGATACAAATTTCCCCTGGCTGGTCTCATCGCAGTGATTGGGATTGGCTTTGCTGGGGACAAGCAGGACACTTTAATCATATGAAGTAATTATTTTCCTATTTTTGCATAATCAGCACAAGGCAAGATCTTCTATAGACTGAGAATCTAGCAAGTTTTCGCAGGTCTACAAACCACTTGTATAGAGTTCTAATTTGCAATATGCAATTTTGACTTAACAACAATAGAGACAAGTTGGGTAATTTCAGGTTTCCACAATTTTACATGGGTCTCCACCGACAAATGGCCATTTGGTGATCATGCAAAAATTTCCATGCAAGCGTGCCCCGCAAACACCGTTAGCCTCCTTAACTACCACATACGGCACTATAATGGTGAAATTGGACAAAATTGTAACAAATGGTAAATTTGAGGCAATGGAACCATTTTGAGGGTTTCGTGGGTTGGAACATCATTAATGTTAATGCGTTAAACAATATTAGTTTGCTATTTTTGTTATGTTAATCCTAATAATACAGATGTTCTTTCTTTTCTTCCCCTTCTTTTGAAGAGTCAAGTCCCATTTCATTTGGCAAGTGAAAATGCCAAGTGATTCCCTCGGAGAATATTGGTAACGTCAAGTTCATACTGGGACTGCATTTACATTCTTCATTGGCTTGCACAAGTGACCCTTCGTTTGAGTCTGGCCGCCCCAAGCCATCGTCCATTCAAAGCGCAAAATTCAGTGAAGTAGAAATGATATTTCGAATCGCTTTCTAAACTCGAGAAATTGCCCAGAACCGGTGTGTAGGCTATGCATTTGGAGGGGAGGGAACGAGGAAAGTTCCAAAGGAACATAGGAGAAGGAAACGTAAGCTCCGTGAAAATGCACACGATCATCTACGAAGTCCGCGGTTCACGTGCAAACAAGAGGAAAGTAAAAAAAAAGACTCCCAGCAGTGGGTGGTGTCAAAGGATACCTGTTACATTTTCGTACGTCCATGATGGGGTATGTTCAAGAGACACATATTGGAGAAGTACCCTTTGAAGGGGTATGAGCGGTTATTTTTCCAAGAGAAGTATAAAAGGATTACTTCAGAAAAATAACCTTTAACGAACAAAAAAAGAGAGGAAAGAACGCAATTGAGAAAAGAGAATCCTCTCAATCAAAAGAAAGATACTCAAGGGTTCCATCATCTACTTTGAGAAACAATTGGTATTAACGCTGTGGAATGTGAATACTTTCCTCGTGATTATATTCGGACCAACATGAAATAGTATCGTCCATTGTTCGTTCAGGATTCAACATACGTTCTTGGCGTAACTACTTTATTACACATCGTAAGAGGTAAGTCGTTTCTTCTGCTGACTATTTTCATCCTACATTGGTATTAGAGCCTGTGTTATGATCTCTATCTTGTTTTTTCTGTGAGTTTTTTCACCTGCTGATCGATATGGGGACTGAACGAATGAACTTCATATTGCTCGGATGTTCATTTCTTGGAAATTGCAACACGAACCATCAAGAACAATTCGGACACGAAGAACGGGTTCGAAGGACGAAGACCATTGTTCTGTTTCGCTCTGTTTCGACAATTTATTTTTTGAAACAATAATTTTTTATTACATAAATTTAAAGATCACGTCGAGACGAGCAAAACGATGGCTGGCACGCCGTTGGGAGACACCGAATGCACCCACACGAGCGGCCAAAAGCCGTGGTGCGTGAGGGCCACGTGTTGGGACTGCCAGCGCATGAGTCCCATGCACGCGTTGGCCAATCGATGCTGCTGATGTCATCGATGACGTTAGCAAAACTGTCGATAACGGCCTGCTGCGTCATCGACCCGATTTGACCTACCCGTGACCCGACCCGGTTGACTGGTCAATGGTCAGATCGGGTTGACCGGTTGGACCTCTGAACTGGTTGACCAGCTGGTTCGTTGATCGGTCCGACCAGTCCAAGTGCCCAAGCACGCGCGTGCGCCACACGCGCCGCGCATTCAAGCAGCGCGTGTAGGCTCTGTTTGGAGCGTGGTTGGTGTCCTTGTGTTCGTAATAAAGTGCTCTACATTGTGGTACGGTTATTTTTCATATTGTATGATTTTAAAGGTATAAAAATGCGTATAGAACCCTAAATACGTGTATTTTTGGGATATATGCATTGTTTATTCCTTTTAATCTATATTTTCTTATAATTTGTAAATACATAAGCTATCCTACATGAAAATGACCACATTTGAGTGATGTAGAGCTTGGTTTGATGATGGCATGTATATGGTTTGATGTACTTGCAATTTCCTAGTTTTAAGCTATCTTGAACAATGACAAAGATCTTTGAAATATTCAACATGTCTTGAATTTCGTTAGCGATTGGAATCATTGCATGATTCCATATCATGCTATGCCTTTTGATATTTGATAGAAAAATGTGACAATTACATGAGGATATGTAATTATTTTTTTCTAGTGGGAGTTCATAGGTCAGTAAAATTCGAAGGAGTTCTCACCTAGAACTTAAAATTTGCACAAATTAAAATGAGTTAATGATAATAGAACAATTGTACATTGAAGTTGATTGGGAGTATAGTGAACTTTCATTTCAGTGCTTTTTATTGAATTATCATTAATTTGTTTTTGTTGCAAATCAATTATATGTGTGTTTATATGTAAATTGTGCTAGTGTTGATTCTGCGTTTATTATGTTAATGTGTAGTAGCAATTGATTATAGCTTCGGCATCCAAGACCATTGTGGCTTACCTCAATAAGGGTGAGAAGCTGAATGGTGACAATTATGATATTTGGCATCGAAAGGTTTAGTACATCTTTGAGGAGCAAGAGGTTTTGGAAACCCTCAATCACACCATGGATGAACCTGAGCATGGAACTTCAGCTCAACATAAGAGAGATCAAGAAGCTTACCAAGCTTGGAAAAGAAAGAATAGCATTGCTCGCATCACGTTGCTGAGCTGCATGCAAGATGATCTCATGTGTGAGTTTGAAGGTTTAGACAAAGCTCAAGAAATTTGGATTGCCTTGAAAGATAAGTTTGGGTGTACGTTTGCCACTAAGTTGAGGAGACTCACTATCAAGTTTGACACATACCGGAAGTGCCCAAATCTAACAATGAGGCAACATCTTTGTGAGATGTCAAACATGATTTATGAGTTGAAGTCGGCAGGGCACACCCTTACTGATAAGCAACAAGTTCAAGTTGTTATAAGGTCTCTTCTCGACAGTTGGGAGCATATGAAAATCAATATGACGCATAATGGGAACATTGTTACTTTTGACAATATAGTGCGTCATTTGGAATTAGAGAATGAGCACCTAGAGGCTGCAAAATCCTCTACCCATGCTTACGTTGCTGAATCGAGTTCGTGCAAAGTTTCGGGCTTCAAGCGCAAAAGGAATCGAAAATTCAACAACAAAGGGAATGAGGCAAATGAGGCTTCCAAAAGAGCTAAGGCTCTCCGACACAAGAAGCGCGATGGAAAGAAGGACAAGGCTAAGATGAAGTGCTATAGTTGTGGTAAACTGGGTCATTTCGCTCGTGAATGCACTAAGCCGAAAGAGGTATCACATTGCTCTATTACTTTAAGTAATGCTTTTGTTTCTAGCACTATAATACTTGCTGAATCTCATCCAATGTGGATTATAGACTCGGGAGCAATTGACCATATAGCTAGAGATCGAGGAGCATTTGTGGAGTATCGTCGAATACAACCTAGAAGAAGATGGATATATGTTGGAAACAACTCAAGAGTTGAAGTGAAGGGTATTGGCACATGTAAATTGACTTTATGTTGTGGTCAAAACCTATTCCTACATAATGTCCTCTATGCTCTGGATATTCGACAAAACTTAGTCTCAATAGTTGTTCTTCTAAGCTTATGTTATGTATTAAATTTCCATGGTACTTGTATTGACATTTTATTTGGAATAGCTTATTATGGTTCCGGTTATGTATTAGATGGTTTTATGGTACTAGATATTGACTATGATGTGTACAATGTTAATGTTGATGGTTGTTTTTCTTTAATTGCATCTTCTTCTAATGTGGAAATTGATGCAAATATTAAGCATGCTAGACTAGATCACATTGGGTTACAAAAAATGAAACGATTAGCAAAAGAAGGCCTTTTAGGGTCACTTGCTAATGTTGGTCTACCCGTTTGTGAACATTGTTTAGTTGAAAAAACAACTAGAAAACCATTTGGTAAAGGAACTAGAGCCGATCTTCTATTGCAATTCATACATTCTTACATATGTGGTCCGTTGAATGTGAGGGCAAGGCATAAAGCCTCATATTTCATCACTTTTATAGATGACTCACACGTTTTGGTTATGTTTTTCTGATCTCCCATAAGTCTGAAGCATTGGATTGCTTTAGATGATATATATCTTTGGTTGAGAATCGGTTGAACAAAACGATCAAGACATTGAGAATTGATCGTGGACGTGAGTATCTATCTGAGCAATTTAAGGCTCTTTGTGATGAAAAAGGAATTGTAAGACAATTGATTATTTCTAGTACTTTGTAACAAAATGGGGTTGCTGAGAGAAGGAATAGAACCCTATTAGGAATGGTTAGGTCTATGATATCGCAGACAAATTTACCTATCTTATATTGGGGAGATATGTTATTAACTGCTGCCTATATACTTAACCGAGTGCCCTCTAAGTCAGTCGCTTCCACCCCTTATGAATTATGGATTGGTAGGAAACCAGACTTAAGTAATCTACGACCTTAGGGGTGTGCAGCATATGTTCATGATTCTTCCCATAAATATGGCAAATTAGGCCCAAGAGGGAATAAATGTATCTTTATTAGGTACTCTGAACACTCTAAAGGGTATGTGTTCATAGGTGAACAAGCTGATGGAAGTGTGACTGAAATGGAGTCACGTGATGTCACGTTATTGGAGAACGATTTTCCTAGTAGAGGTGAGATTAATAAGGATTTTTAATTATATGAATTGGAAGATCCTGATAACACACTCACTAATGTTGTCAAGGAAAATGAAAATTTACCTCCATATATAAGGCCTAGTGGGAGTGTTGCATCGCCTAGTGAACTGAATTCACAAGAAGTTCAGTTATGCAAAAGTAACTGTAAAAGCATTCCCCGTTGTCGTTTTGAGATTGAAAGGGAAGCATTTATGATTGCTCCACAAGACGATGCTGAGCTTAAGACAGTTCAAGAGGCTCTCTCATCCCTTGATAAGGAAGAATGGAGAAAAGTTTTAGAAGACGAAATGGAGTCTATAAGGGCAAACCATGTTTGGGACTTGATTGATTTGCCATCCGATCGCAAAGCTATTGGAAATAAATGGGTTTTCAAAATTAAGTGAAATGTTATACTCAACAAGAGAGTATAGATTATGAGGAAACCTTTTCACCGGTTTGAAGGTTTGCCTCTGTACGCCTTATACTAGCCATTGTCGCGCAGTTGGACCTAAAATTACATCAAATGGATGTAAAGACAGCATTTCTCAATGGAGAACTAGATGAATAAATCTATATGAAACAACTGACGGGTTTCGAGGCTAAAGGTCAAGAGCGAAAAGTTTGCAAACTTAATCGCTTTATATATGGCCTTAAGCAATCATCTAGACAGTGATATCTTTGTTTTCATCAAGACATTACTTCTTTTGGGTTCATGATGATCGAAGAAGATCACTGTGTGTATGTGAAACGGTCCGAAGATAAATTTGTAATTTTATCATTTTATGTGGACAATATTTTGTTGGTTGGGAATGACAAGGGTTTGGTTATAACCATAAAAGAATGGTTGTCCTCCAATTTTGAAATGAGAGACATGGGAGAAGTTGCTTATATATTGGGAGTTAAGATTGAAAAAGATCGATCAAAGAAACTCCTTGTTATGTCACAAGAATCTTATATAATGAAGATTTTTGAACGCTTCAATATGTAGCATTGCCTTGCATGATACCCTTATCATGCAAGGCAAAGGCCTAAGTACTAAAATATGTCTTAAGACTCCAGAGGAAAAGAAAGGAATGGAAACTGTTTCTTATGCAAGTGCAGTCGGAAGTTTGATGTATGTTATGATGTGTACTCAATCCGACATATGTCATGCTGTGAGGTTAGTGAGCCGATATCAATTAAATCCTGGACAAGCACATTGGAAAGTAGTTAAGAGGATTCTAAGATACTTGAAAAGCACCATAGACTATCGACTTTGTTATCATGGAAATGATTTGCGCTTATTAGGCTACTCTAATGCTGATTGGGGAGGAGACTTAGATGAGCATAAGTCAACGTCTAGCTATGTGTTCTTGCTTAATGAATGTGCAATTTCTTGGAATAGCAAGAAACAGACGTGCATAGCCTTATCTACAATGGAAGCAGAATTTATTGCATGTTCTGCTGCGGTGCAAGTAGTATGACTAAAACATTTCTTGGAAAATTTAGTCATTGTCACTAAGGCTACAAGACCAATGACGGTTCATTGTGATAGTCAAGTAGCCATTGCCTATGTGAAAGATCTCGAGTATCATGGTAGGACGAAACACATTGACATAAATAATAACTTCATTAGAGATATAATAGCACAGAAGGAAGTGGTCCTACAATATGTTTCAACCAACAAGAAGGTTGCTGATCCATTCACAAAGGCTGTTCCAAGAGATGTGTTCTTGACCCATAGGATGCCTCTAGGGTTACGTAGAATGTGATATGTAATATTGTTGAGAATCGTTGGGTTATGCCTATGTGGATTTATGTATTATACTTGTTTGTTTTCTTTTAATGAATTGATGTTTCATTATCAAGTATAAATTCATTATGAGACTAGCATATACACACATATATCATTGAAAGGTATGTCTCACACGAGCAATTGCCTCAAGTGTTAGAATTAGCATGTTGAGATGAGACATTATGTGTTATAAATGCTAGGAGAGCAAGTTTAATACATAATATCATTTTATATTGCCTTGATTAGAATTAAGATGAGGTCTATATTTTGTGAATAATAAGACCGAACATAATAGTCCCACAATCATGTATGCCTAAAGAAAGCCAGATGCGAGTACCTAATTAGGCACTGTAGAAAGTGAGCTAATATAACACTTGAGCTAAACATAAGTATGTAAAAAAGCATATGACTATGTTTAGGCTAAGATCTACATAGTGGATATGTTTAACAAATGACATACGCTCTTATAGAAAGAGAAATCCACTATAGCATGTAATTCATACTACATGTACTTTATTACAATCGATAAAGGAGATGAGTACGATAAATCCCTACTTACTCATTGTGTGAGTCCTTGAGGTAATTTATAATTTACCTCATTTAGTGCCCTATGTTACTTCTGACTATGTTCTCAAAGTGACGGATCAATATTGCTACTTTAGCATGTTACTGGCGGTCATGAAAATATATGGTTTTATGGGACGTGTCTAGGAAAGCATTTGCTTTGGAAAGGAGAGAGACATGAGTGCAAAGAAAGACTATTGTTGCTTTATATTTATCACATATATTTACTGGTTGATCAATTATATCACCTTTTTTGAGGTTTTAGATATTTTGAGAATATTCAAGTATAGCCTTTAAGGGATAGGTATACTTGGATTGATGTAGAAAAATATGTCTAGGGCAATGTGAGACATCGATTGTTTATCTTCTTTTTGGGGTTATAGCCATTATGTTATCCCTAACAGGTGCATAATTAGAGCTCCCAAGTGCAAGTGTACTCACTGGTCGCAAGGTTTTCTTGCCAGTATGAATCATTTCTAAAGTAGATGAATGCTGATTGCCTTATGTCCTTGATAGAGCATTACTAAACCCATCATGTCCAAGTGGGAGATGTTACATTTTCTAAAGTTATGACACTTGAAGAAAAATTATGACATTTGCCGTGTCTTTTTCTCAAAGTATGATCACCACATGATGGCCCCTCTTTGACGTCGGATGGTTGTTAGAGGCCGGAGAAAGAGACATTATGATCACCACATGGTGGACCTTGCAAATGGCAGGTGGAGATAGCAATAGGTCACCATTACAATGGTCACCTATAATTGATGTTTTTTACCAAAAAGAAGCAATTTGACTTGATTAGATATCTGATTTACTTAATTTGATTAGCATGATTTACTCTATGGGAAGAGCGGTCTAGGATTTCATTATGAAATCACGCGATATAATAGAGATTATAATTACATTTGAATCATTCGAACACTCTTAGTATTTCCTAACTTCTTTCTACATATAATAATATGCATAGTGTTTAGCTTTCACAATGAAATAATTTTTCGATCTCACAAAATGAATACATAGATCATAAGATTATGTTATGATTTCAAAGCACTCTTGTTTTTTTCTTTTTCTTTTTCACTAGATGTAATACACAAGCATGCCCCACAATTGATTGTTACGGCAAAAAGCTCCCTCCACTCATCAATGGACAAAAGAAACCAATAAATATACATATATTTAAAATAAGATGCTCCTTTTAGTCGACTCAAATTGGGATTCCAACTCTACATGGAAAGTGTTTCTATAATTTTTTATTTGTTCAAATATCAAGCCATAAGTCCTATTCAGATTTGGAATTTCTACTTTGATCCGGTTCTCTTCACTCAACCAACTTGACATATTGGCTTGATGTTTGAGCCAAATTACAATATTTTCTCTATAACCCTAACTTCACTACTATTCTCCATAGCCCCTCATAGGCTCCTCAATTGCCACATAGATCTTCCAAGTTTAAACCACATTTGAATTTCTTCATGACTAAGGATCTTATGAGAACGCCAACTCTAAATGTACCTTTAGCTATTATCACAAAGATTTTCATATCGAACCTCCTCTATCTCAAATAAAACAAGACAACCATTGCATCCATACATGTTAGGAAATCAAAATCTTATCAACTCAGTAGATGCATCAATTGTTGACATATGGGCTTCAACTTTGTATAAACACAAACTTTGTCGTTGTCACACTTGAACTTGCTACTTTAGGATTTTTGGGTTGCAGCTCCATCTTAACTTGAACACCGTTCAAATCTCTATAAGAATTACCATTACACTTCCAACACAAAACTATGGGGAACTTGTCTAATTTAACTTCTTTGCTAATAACAAGTAGCTTTGAATCCAGGCACCAATAACCGATAACTCCCTACCTCCTGCCTAACTTAGTAACATGCACTTTCTTGCCTTTTTATTGAGCTTACTGCCATTCACTCGAGTATAGTTCAACCAGCCAAATATTTTAAAATTAATATAAACAGCGACATTGCCTAACCATACTTCTTTGGGAATTCAACTGCTTTCATCAGGTCGCTCATCTTACTAAGTCCATATGTTGGGAATTTGCTAACCAGACCAGCACTAGAAAGCATTTTTTAGGTTGTCTCTAGTAACTTTCTTTTAAATAACTTTGCAACTTATTGTGGTTTACTAACATTAATACATTGTCTTACTATGCCATTTTTGCTGTAAAATTCATTTAATAGCTTCAAGCGGAACTCTATGTTACTGTGAGTTCACACATGCTAAATTGTCTTACAATATCCATTTTAGTCTCCATTTTAATCAAAACTTTTAGCTGTTCAACTTTTAGAACTACACCAAACTTTTGTCTAAAGAGAAACATTGAGATCCTCATCGAGTAGTCGTATGAAGTTGCATTTTCTACCATTTACCTAAGTCACTGCATCCAAGTAAATTGACCTTATAATCTTCGTGGTTTCTTCGGAAGTCATACAAAATTACATTTTTTTATCATTTGCCTAAATCATAGCATCTACATATATTCAGTAACTTAGTTATATAGTGACATACCGGGTTCCTTTCACTTTGAACCTTCGAGCTTCTCTCACCAATTTGCTTGAAATGCATATGCCACTGTTCAGATTCTCGAACAAATGCATATGACATCTTTGCTGAAAAGTCCATAATTGTCTCCCCTTAAAGCTCAAACAAGCCAATATGCTTAATACTTCTTATTATTAGTAGGATGCCTCGATTATGTTTTGGGAATCTACGCTTTGAAGTATGGCAACACCTAGCTAAATTAAAGTTTCTCAAGGAATCACGTTCTTCTTCAACTCTAGACTATGCCTCACATTGGTCAACATCCTCACAAAAACATTTTGCATTCCGATTCTAGCATAACCGACACATGTGGGCTAGTTGAAGCATGAAATGAACTATCATAATTCATCCTTAGTGATTGATAAGATATAATCAGCACTATTCGAGTTACTATAAGCTATCATAGTAATATTATTAGTAGACTCAACTCTAATTCCCTTACCCTTCTCTTTATGTAGCTTTAAGTAATCCCATCTAAGATGCCCCTTCTTGCCACAATTTTAAAAACAATATCACTAGTCCTAGACTAACTTCATTTGTTTAGGTTCATACTACTTTTGCTAACAAGAGTACTATTCTTCCTCTATCTTCACCTACTGAACCAATAGGCACAAATTTACCAAATTTTCTGATACAGATGTTTTCACTCCGAATCAAATCACTAATCTCATCAAACGTCAAAATTCTTTATTTATAGGAGCTACTAACATCAATAATAGTAGTATTCCAACTATAAGGCAGAGGGAATAGTAGGAAAAAAACACGTTCCTCATCATTAAAGTCAATCTCAACAAAACTCAAATAGTGTCACTTGACTTCATGAACCTTGACCCAATCAATCTCAACCTCACATTATGCCTTGAGATATGGCAAAAATTGGCACTTGCCTTTTGATTGAGACATTTACATATGGTGTAGAAATTTATTTGACACAAAAAAAACTAATACTATTTAAAGAAAACTTGTGATCTCAAACATACTTCATTAAGACAATTGCTAGTTTTGGAATAAAAAGTGTATTTTATGAAAAAACTTCCTCTGAAAATCTCTTTACACTGGAGGCACTTTAGGTATATCACTTTTAGGACACTCATCCTTCATAACTAACATATCAAATGCCATTGTTGAGGCAACTACACCCTTTTGTGCTCCATGAACATCACTGTTTTCCATCTACAAGCAAATAATTAAAATGTTCATCTCTTAATCTTAGAAATGCTCAAGTCAAAGGTTTCACCTCAAAGATTAACCTAGTCGTAAGCTTTCAGATGAAATAAAAAAAAAAAAAAATGTCATCAAAAGTGAAGTAAGACAAGCACAGCCTAACTTGACATTTTAACAAACATCTTTGTGCTTCTTCTTTTTTTGACATTTTAATGAACGTCTTCATGCTTCTCTATTTAACAATACAAATCGCATAATTCTGGGAAACAATCACAAAAATAATGATACCGTCTAACGCAGACAATGATACTGTTTGTCTCCTAGGTGAACCAAAACATCAAATTTAGAATCTATGAAAATAATCAAAAATTCTACACAAAAAAGTACAAGAAAGTTCTCTAAAGTTTTGAGCACATCAACGATAAATCTAGCAAATATTTCAAGCTCTTGATAGATTGCCTATGTTAGAATCTCCAATTGACTTTGATAAGTCGAGTATCTAAGATCTGTGAAAATTTGAAATTGATTTTCAAATCTGGCCTAAAAAAGATGACTGAAAATAAAAATCAAACGAATGTAACACCAAAGATAATCGAGGTACCAAATCGTATCAACGACAGATTCACGACATAAAGGATTGATTGAATTTTTGAAAAACTATTTTAAATCCAACCGGGGTAGAGAGAGAGAGAGAGAGAACCTGTTACAAAGTCGTTTGATTGTCTGAGAGGTTAACCTTCAAAGAAGATGTGGGGCGTTTGTGGTAAGAAACATTAATAAGAGAGAGAGCCTGAGCCTCGAAGAAGAAGAGTTGAACCTTCAACAGAGATATCGAGCGTCAGCGTAGAAGAGCGAAACTTGAAGAAGCTAGCGTTTTTAGTGAGACGCTTATTATTAAAATGACTTTCTTTGTAAGAATCCATTTTTCTAATTTTAAGCATAGGTGTTTTCCTATTTTAAATATTAGCTTTGCAAAGACTTGTGATAATTGTCCTTTACCTTGTACCGCTTTCGTTTTTTTTCCTTCTTTTCATTTTCATTTTCTTTTTATTTTCAGATCCATACCCCTTGCATGAGTTGAAATAACATAGTGGCGTGTATTTGACTTGCTTACACAAGGTAGGGTCTTGTGTAGCAAACACAGTGAGAAGATTATTATCTGTCAATTGGAGCGAAACTAAACTCTCACCTAAGACAACATGCATGAATATATTAATATGCAACTATTGCGGGGATTGATAAAATCGGCTCTTAAATAATAGTAAAACTGAAACTAAACGAAACGCAATAAATTAGGTCCAAATAGCCTAATCTAAATAAGCTGGTTCTTCAAAGGAATAGTTGCTATATGCACGACATGTATAATGTTTGGTTTACACAAATTGTCCCGACTTTATGTCACATGCAAGCATAATCGAATATTTTTATTTTGCATGACGTAGAGGATCTAGAAACTCATGACCTTATGTCCCAAATCAAATAAATCGACGTGAACCTTCCTTTTGCTCTTCTAGAAATTTAATATAAACTAAAGAAAGACATATATTAAATTGTATGAGGACGATGAACCTTTGATATCAAGCATATCGATCTTGAGATAAGTGTAGAAACATGGCTTAACATTTTGGCTATGGTGAATTGAGGATTTAACATTTCCTTTTGGTTAGTTGAGGACTTGAGTAGACGTATTAAATGGGTGGGTTGAGTCATGAATGGTTTGAATATAATTGATCCATTATCCAATTTATGACCAATTTTTTCGTAATGTAAATTTCTCAACCTATACTCGACTCGACACATATCTGATTCATATTGCTAAAACACTTTCATATTTAACCCGGTTTAGGAAAACCTGTTTCTTATGATCTTTTTAAAACATTATATTACTAATTACTCTCATGTAATACAAATTTAGTGGATAACTTTTATAATTGTTCTTAAAATTGACGCTCCATATGTTGAAAAATGTGATATTTCTATAAATGTTCTCCACTAATTCATTTTCCAAGAAAATGATAATATTTTTGGGTGTTTGGCTAAAACCTGAAAATGAATTAAAAAATATTTTTCGTCATTTGGTATGGAAAATCTGATTTGATTTTTCTCCATGTACTTCTTCTAATAATTTTTAATTTTCTTTTAATTTTATATTTTTTTAAATTGAAATTTTAATTATTTTTGTCACGCCCCGAACCCCGAGCACGCGACAACCCCTTACCATGGTCGATTGAAAGCGACGTCCCAGGACTCGTCGACGACCATTCATTTTAATCTTTCGTTATGCACAAGCGGAAGACGAACCATCCCCAGTCCAACAAAACAATCAATCAATCAATCAGGGATAGAGGGATGAACAGCAGAAACCTCGACTACTCATTTATACAATTTACTGGATTAACCAATGGAGGATCGTCTTTTGAATTACAAGCCCGACAAAAGGGGCCGATCCATCCTCTAAGCCAGGCCAAAAAGAAACTAGGCTAATCCAGCTATACAGAATGAACCCTCGGGTTCAACACCACAGTCACTCGGACCCATCGAACTCGATTCCGTCAGGTCGATCACTGGAGAAACGGGGGGCAAGATTCTCCACAGCGGGTGCACCATTCTAGGGGCCTGAAAAATGTTAACCACGACGGGTTGAGATAAAATCTCAGCGAGTTCTTCCCCCTAAGCCCCGGTTAGTACACCAACTCAACCCGGGGTATCTCTCCAGAACCACCCCTCACTCAACCCGACCACAAACACCCAGCAATCAGCAATCAAACCACAGACAGGTTCAACCAACAATCAAAGGTCAGTTCGCATGCAACCTTACCCGGTATGCCATACCCTGCACGTTAAATCTCATTCAATGCAAACAATGCAACCAACAATCGAATAGTCGGTTCGCATGCAACCTTACCCGGTATGCCATACCCTGCACGTATAAATCAGCACAATACACGCAATGCACATGGCCGTTAGATGATGCAGTTCATCAATCACATGCGAGTCGCACCACAAGCGATCTCACCTGGCCATTGCCACACTCTGCACGTTATCAATTCATGCGTGCGTGCCATAAATGATGTGATCATCTCATGCATAATCGGAACCAATGATGCCATGTTTTCTCATGCACTCTTGCATCCACACGTGTTCCGATTATTACTGCCCCACAGGGCCACAACCGAGGCGCAACGGCGCTACGGCGCCCTTCCTCCGCAGAGGCGCAACCGTGCCCTTCCGTGCCCAAAAGACGTCAAGGGATACTCTCCCAAGACCGCATGCCCAACGAACGTCAAGGGATACTCTCCCGAGACCGCATGCCCAATGAACGTCAAGGGATACTCTCCCAAGACCGCATGCCCAATGAACGTCAAGGGATACTCTCCCAAGACGGCGGTTTCAACTTAGTGATCACGCAAGCACACCATCACAACCCGCTTATTATCTTTGAGCATTAGCCAATGCACACATGCTTGCATATGAGACCTCAAATCATTTTTCACAAAAGCGGTTCGTATCCGGTGTCCCTCGGACAAACCATTTCTCCCACCTTTCTCATAAAAGCGGTCCATTTTCGGTGTCCCTCGGACAAACCATTTTTCCCTTTTTGTGAAATTCACACGATTCATGCGAATGTTCATGCCACGACACATCAATTTCACTTCATATGATCAAGACACATGAAATTATGCACAATTTCAATTCCGGATGAACAGTGCCGTGAAC
>MU090129.1:0-43647 GCA_014858505.1 Corymbia citriodora subsp. variegata
TAACCATACCAAGAATTCACCTCAATCACATGAAAATTAGTGCAAACCAAATGTCATTTCTCGCACTAAAGGCTTTCGAGTACTTCTTCAAATCCTTTTTAATTGATCGTCCATCTGCGGATGGTACGCCGTACTATACTGCAATTTCATCCCAAGGCCGACTGCAAACTTTTCTAGAAAGTTGCCACAAACTTAGGATCACGGTCAGATGTGATTGTCATTGGAACTCCATGTATGCGCACAATCTGATGTACGTACAACTCTGCATACTACCCAAATCGAGTCATTACCTTGCTGACTCCTTGGCAGTCCCATCACAAAATCTATGATAATATGTTCCCACTTCCACTCGGGAATCTCAAGAGGTTGTAATAACCCACCAGGCTTACAATACTAAGCCTTTACTTACTGGCACATCAAACACTTAGCCACGTGCTTTGCGATGTCAAACTTCATCCTGTTCCACTCCTTAAGTTCTACATCTTTCGGAATGCACAATCGTCCTCGAAACCTCAATGTCCCATCCTCGGATACCCCCCTTTTTTTTCTTTTTTTTTCACTTTGCATCTCGGGTTCCACCCTGAGAGTGGTCATTAGACTAGCAAGATAGCCAACCTCAAGTTTTAAAATCCAAGTCCTTGACTCCCTCCAAAAGAACCCACTCTCGTACCATCATCTGAGCAATTGTCAACTCTCGACTGAGCGCATCTGCCACTTTGATTGCTTTCCCAAGATGATACAAATTTCACAATCATAGTCCTTAAGAAGTTCCATCTATCGTCTTTGAACATGAGGCAAAGATGATCACCGCATCTTGCTATGTTGCATTAACACGCAACCTAATCCTTTATACGACGCGTCACTGTAAATTTCGTACCCACCAGGACCAGACAGTAATGTCAAAACAGGTTTACTCTTGAGCTCTTGGAAGCTACGCTCGCACTTGTCCGTCCAATCAAACCTCTCATCTTTCTTTAACAACCTCGTCAATGGCATGGCTATCGCAAAGAAACTTCTCCATGAAAGATCTGTAATATCCCGCCAATGCCAAGAAACTTCGAATTTCAGTTATCGTCATAGATCTCGGCCAATTCATGACCGCCTCGATCTTAGTCGAGTCAACGACGATCCCTTCACCTGAAATTACATGTCCTAAAAATGCCACGCGAGATAGCCAAAACTCGCACTTGCTATCTTAGCATAAAGTTCATGCTTCCTTAAGGTCGGCTGTATTGATTTCAGGTATTTCTCATGATCCTCGGGACTCCGCAAGTACACCAGAATATCATCAACGCTTGGCAATGGATACTTGTTCTTAATCATCACTTGATTAAGCTGCCAGTAATCAATGCACAGTCTCAATGAACTGTCCTTTATGTAGTAGCTCTTGCATCTGCACTTTCAATTCTGACAAGGCCATCCTATAAGGCGCCTTAGAAATCGGTTCAGTCCCAAAGGCCAACTCAATCACAAACTCAATTTTCCCCACTCTAGGGCAATTTCGGCAATTCCTCGAGAAACACATCCATGTACTCTTGTACCATAGCAATATCCTCGACCTCTTATCCTTCTACCAGTGTATCTGCCACCAACCTAATACCCTTAGCATCCAGTTCCCAACAACCGAGTCACCTCGAGTGACGAAATCAGAGGAACGGAAGGTCCTCCTCGATTTCTCACAAATTCAAAACTACCACTCATTATTGAGTTAAACTGAATTGTCTTTCCATGACAATCCACCATATGCAATGACTTCCTCACGACCTAGTTTCGGGCGGTCGGCTTTCCCACGTAATTCTTTCTGTTGGGTGAAATGGGATTCCTTCACCCCATCATCGGTCCCTTTCCAAACCGACGATTGTCTCTATTAGGCACGAATCGCGAGCCAAATGCGGTCGCTCTCTTGATCATATTCTTCTCTATCATCTAGGCCCTTTCGTACATCTCATCAAAGCTCTTTAAGTTCAAGGGCACGAGCTGGGATTTCAATTCTGGCTTCAAGCCATCTCTGAAATGTCTCGCCCTATCCAAGGGTCCTCCACCCACCTCGGCACATACTTGGCCAACTCAGCTAACTTCGCCTCATACTGATTCACTAACATCCGATTCTGACAAAACTGTTAGAACTCTGCCATCTTTGACTTTCTCATACTGTCCAAGAAGCACTTCCCATTGAACACTTTGTGAAAGGCACCCCATGTCTGAATCGTGCCTTCAGGGAACACTCTTCCTTGAGTGACTTCCTACTAAGTACTGGCATTACCTTGAAGCTGATAAGCTGCCAGAAGTACTTTGTTTGACTCTGAACACCTCAGCACTGAAACAATTCTCTTACTATCCCTTATCCAAAGGGTCATAGCTTTAGGGTCGCCCACGCCACTGACCTCGGTGGCTTCAATCTTAGGAACTGCTCTACCAGCCTAGGTATCGGTCTCTCACAGATATCTCCTCTCACTAGGGGAACCACAAGGACCACAGCAAAAGCACTCAGCTTGCTGTCCTATCAAGGTCTCTAGCACCAGCAGGATCCTGTCTAACCTAGGATCTGCTTGCACGCTACCTCTAGTACCAGTCTGACCAGGCGCTGCCCTACGCCTAAGGGCTCTCTCTACTCAGGATTGCTCATCACTTTGAACTATGAGCAACCCGCCACCACACAAAGCCACACAAGGCCACAAAAGCAATCACAGGCACATAATATAAAAGCCATCCCTATCTCACTATCCCAAAAATCCCACGCACCTTATCACTCTAAGTCTTAACCTCGCTCTGATACCAAAACCGACGGGGATGTCACGCCCCGAACCCCGAGCACGCGACAACCCCTTCTCTTGGTCGATTGAAAGCGACGTCCCAGGACTCGTCGACGACCATTCATTTTAATCTTTCGTTATGCGCAAGCGGAAGACGAACCATCCCCAGTCCAAGAAATAATCAATCAATCAATCAGGGATAGAGGGATGAACAATAAGAACAACCATCACTACTCATTTATACAAATTACTAGATTAACCAATGGAGCATCGTTTTCCGATTTACAAGCCCGACAACAGGGGCCGATCCATCCTCTAAGCCAAACCAAAAAGGAACTAGGCTAGGCTAATCCAGCAGTATAAAATGAACACTTGTGTTCAGCATCACGGTCACTCGGACCCATCGGACTCGGCTCCGTCGGGTCGATCACTAGTGGAGTAAGGGTAGGATTCTCCACTGCGGTTGCGCCATTCTAGGGGCCTGAAAATTGTTAACCACGACGGGTTGAGATAAAATCTCAGCGAGTTCTTCCCCTTAAGCCCCGGTTAGTACACCAACTCAACCTGGGGTATCTCTCCAGAACCACCCCTCACTCAACCCAACAACCAACAACCAGCAATCAACATTCAAACAGTAGACAGGGTCAACCAACGATCAAAAGTCAGGTCACATGCAACCTTACCCGGTATGCCATACCCTGCACGTAAAACCTCATACAATGCAAGCAATGCAACCAACAATCATATAGTCGGTTCGCATGCAACCTTACCCGGTATGCCATACCCTGCATGTATAAATCAGCACAATACACGCAATGCACATAGCCGTTAGATGATGCAGTTCATCAATCACATACGAGTCGCACCACAAGCGATCTCACCTGGCCATTGCCACACCCTGCACATTATCAATTCATGCGTGTGTGCCATAAATGATATGATCATCTCATGCATAATCGGAACCAATGATGCCATGTTTTCTCATGCACTCTTGCATCCACACGTGTTCCGATTATTACTGCCCCACCGGGCCACAACCGAGGCGCAACGGCCCCCTTCCTCCGCAGAGGCACAACCGTGCCCTTCCATGCCCAAAAGATGTCAAGGGATACTCTCCCAAAATCGCATGCCCAACGAACGTCAAGGGGTACTCTCCCGAGACCGCATGCCCAATGAACGTCAAGGGATACTCTCCCGAGACCACATGCCCAATGAATGTCAAGGGATACTCTCCCGAGACGGTGGTTTCGGCTTAGTGATCACGCAAGCATACCATCACAACCCACTTATTATCTTTGAGCATTAGCCAATGCACACATGCTTGCATATGAAATCTCAAATCATTTCTCACAAAAGCGGTTCATTTCCGATGTCCCTCGGACAAACCATTTCTTCTACCTTTCTCATAAAAGCGGTCCATTTCCGGTGTCCCTCGGACAAACCATTTTTCCCTTTTTGTGAAATTCACACGATTCATGCGAATGTTCATGCCACGACACATCAATGTCACTCCAAAAATCAATGCACATGAAATTACACAATTTAATTTCCGGATGAACAGTAAATTTCTGAATTTAATAAATAAATAATTAAATTCAGAAATTAAAATAATTAAATAAATAAATTCCGAAAATTAAATAATTAAATAATTATTTAATTAAATGCAGAAATTAATTTAATTAATAAATTAAACAATTAATCACATTAATCAAGCAATTAAGGAAAAACATGATTAATTAGCACAAAACACACAATTAAGCCTAATTAAGCACAATTAAGCATAAATAAGCAAGATTAAGCTAAGCTAATCTTAATCCACTATCTAACCACCTATCTTAGGGCTAATATACTTAATTAAACACCTTAATCAGCCCTTAGCACTAATTAACCCAACCCTAAGCAAGTTTAGGCACTAAATAAGGATTAGGGGCTAAACTCACCCATTAAGCGGGCCGGAGACGCGGACGTGGCGGCGGCGGCGATGAACCCAACACCCTGGGACATCTCTTCCGACACTCCAAGGCAGTCCTGGGCTCAACACAGCAGCAACAACTTGGATTCCCCACTGAACTTCAGAAAACAGCATTGCAGGAGGAGGACAGGGGCTGACCGGAGGAAAATAGCTTGGCCGGAGCTCCGACGAGCGGCGGGCCAGCGATCAATGGCACCTGGGGGTCGAGGGGGAACCACTTGTGGCTGGTATGGGCGGTGATTGGGTCGGAAATGGAGGAAAACAGGTCAAAAGGCAGAACACAGCAGAACTGGTCGCTACAGTGACGGTCCGGCGAGCAGTCGGTTTCCGGCCGTCGTACGGATCGGACGGCGGCTCCATTCGATGAAGGGCAAACGCTATCCGTATGGATTCTCTCTCCCGAGCGCAACGGTGGGTGGCATGGCCTGAGATTCCATCGGGAAGGCAATGAACAACTCAAATTTCGGTGAGAGGTCCAAAACAGAAACTGCAGAAATTGCAAGGAGAAGCAAGGGGAAGAGGGCTGCGATTTTGGAGAAGATGAAGAGGAGAGAGAGAGTGAAGTGAAGGCTGAAGGATAAGCCTTATCAAGGCCATCAATGCTTGCCCCACTTGCCAAACAATGACCTTATCCTCTCTTTCTTCTTTTTGACTTTTCTTCAAAATATCCAAGGGCATTTTGGTCATTTCCACCTTGCACATTTCCCAACCTGTCCTTGGGTTGAAAATGGAGGGCGGGCCTAGGAAATGGGCTAGAAAATGAATAGGAACGGGCTCGGGAATTTCTTGGGCTCGAATCGGCTCAAGGTTGGATAACGGCTAGGAAGGGTGAGGGGTCGGTTGGGTCCAACGGGCTCGCCCGTTTGTCTCGGTCTTTCACGGTGGCTGTCCCACCTTGGGCGTGAGGCCCTCACTATTCTCGCCCAGCCCACGTCCTCGTAGGCTCATTTCCTCGGTCCGAAAATCCTTTTCCCAAAAATTCAGCTCAACCGACACCATCGACTATCAAGGAAGCATCGTCCAAAAGTCTGTCTCGGATGTTCCCAAAAATTCAAAGCCCAATCTTGGATTCTCCTGCCTTGTCAATTTCGCCCGAATGCCTTTTTGGTATAATTTAGACTGACAGGTGGCTTCGAGGATTCATGCGTAACCGACTCGTGCCAAACCACGTTCAAGACTTCTCGACACATGGATGTCCTTGACAACATGAAATTGCGAAGGATAGATTCTTATTTCAAAGTACACGATTATCAAGGATCGACATAGGGTCGTTCACGGGTTCGATAATAGTAGACGGAATCACCCGTCGTCCCATTATTTATGTCCGCGAATCGACTTCTATTCATCCCTAAAATCGGCCTGCATGACTACAGGATCGTCCTTACGCAAGTCTCACAGTCGAGTCGTTTTCCCAGGTCGATTTTTTTAGTCGCACGAGTTCTATCCTCAGTAGCCTTTCCCAAAAGGTCAGTATCTCGGAAATGATTGGGTCCAAGTGGAATCAACCAACAATGCATTGGCAAAATTCACGTTCACTCCTCCCTAACAGGGCTCCAATTTCAGGACGTCACATTAATGTTCTAAAGGGAGAATTGCAGCTCTTGACAAATTGTGCTGAGCGAACCTATGACAAGGAACGAGTCCAATGGCTAAATGGTGAAATTGAAAGATTATGGAGACAAGAGGAAATTTACTGGGGGATGAGGTCATGTATCCAATGGTTACGATGGGGGGACAAAAATACAAAGTTCTTTCATGCTACAGCGGTGCAAAGAAGGTGTAGGAATAAAATTACTATGCTGAAAAATCCAAATGACAAGTGGATCAGAGGCCCTGACTAGATTAAACAAATGACCATAGAGTTCTTTCAAGAGCTCTACACATAAGTTGGGGAGCATAATTTTTAGCCTGGTCTAGACTAGCTCCCATGCGTGGTGATGGAGAAAATGAATCGTGCTCTTACCGAAGAAGTCACATTAGAGGAAATCACACACGCAACTTTTCAATTGGGAGCTTTAAAGGCTCCTTGGCCTGATGGATTGAATGGACAGTTTTATCAGCATCGGTGGAGTGACATCAACAAAGACATATATGAAGAGATTCACCTATTTTTGCATATCATCAAAATATTTATGATTAAATTGACACAATTAAAATGTTTAAAATTGAATTGGCAATTTGTTAAAAGGTTTAAGATTGAATTGGCAAGTTGTCAAAATGTATGATTAAATTAGCAAGTTGTCAAAAGGTTTATGACTGAATTAGTGGAATTGAAAAGTTTATGGCTAAATTGGCTGCTATATCAAAGGTTTATAACTTTTTGGATAATTTTCTCTAAAATATTAACTCTCAGTACTAATTTGCTTGGCACACATTTAACACACTTACCTTTTTGAGTTGACTTAGTAGTTTAAAGGACTGTCTTATATTTTGGTTAGACTTATAGGGATAAATAGACTCGATTTCTCTATCATCTATTGGGAAACTGTCTCATATTTGAACTGCTCAACTTATGCTTTTTTTTTTTTTTGTATGACCAAAAAAAAACTTGGGTTTTTTTGCCAACAAGCATGCTGCCCCGCTGAAAAAGGATTTGGGTGTTGGGGCCAAAGATTATCAGCTCCAAGGTTCGATTCATGTGAGCACTCCACACACATATACATAGAAGATGAGTATGAGTATTACATACACATGTACATAGAAAATATAAGTGAGACTGAAAAACACTGCACACACTTGTACATAAAAGAGATGAGTGAGACCGAAAAAAAATAAATTGGGTTTTGGCTTCGACCAAAAAAGAAAAGAAATTGGCTCCAGCTAATTTATGTTATTGGGGTATTTCTCTGATTTGACATTTACCTATTCTCATCAAGATAAAAAGAAGAAATTAAAGTAAACGATCACAAATTTGGTAAGAGAGATCCGTCACAGAAATAGCTTCAGTTGTATATGATGAAAATTTCTCAATTGGGTTGATGCTATTTGTTTGGCGGTTTCTTGCAAAAGGTTGGCTTTGCTTACATTGTAATGTAAAAGAATGAAGCGAGGGGATGGTAATCAACCCTACCGGACTTTCGTGCTCTGCTTATAATAGTTTTGGGTACATTTTTCACAAACATAAGTTCGATTTGTCTCTTGGCAGAATTGACCGCTCGAATAGCTCGACTTGTTTGCATTATTCATCAATGTAAATAGTCAAACATTTCTTACTGAATCTGAAGATTCTCATGATAGATATGGACAAAATGCACTTTATTAAAAAAATTCCACGAAAAGCCTAATGTGCAAGCGCCAGATTAAGCAAAGAAAGTTACGTCCCTTGAACCACCGGTGAATGGAAACTGTGGAGATGAGAGCCGGAATTCAATGAGAATCATCGAAAACGACATTTCCAAAAGAGAATGACACTCCAATTTGACCACATAGCGATTGGTTGAGCCTTTGCATTTAATGCTCAATGGATTTTGGCTTCCTGGCTGTTTCTCGTTATGGACAAAACATAACGGCATGGTGCTGTCACATCATAAGCCAAATGAACTAGGAAATTTCCTTTTTCTTTTTTTATTCTTTTTTTATATTGGATAATCAAATATTCAAAGAAAACTTCGTGTTAATGTGTTAGAAAAAATGAGATGACTGGGGAAGTCATCTTTAAGTTTATCTTGTGTGAAATGCCATCTATACATTTCAAAATTTACATTTTACATGTCGCTAATTTAGAAAAAAAAAAAACAATTCCTTATACTCACCTGGTTACAAGACACTGTGCGAACTATAGCCTGACTTATTAGGTTCTCTCATGTGAACCACATTCTCACCCTTAGCACGGAAAACTACTATACTATCCTACCTAGTGGTAACCAATACCGAAGTATTGATGCGGTATCTACCTTCACCATCGAAGGCCTTCTACATTCCTAAATAAATATTTTCTTCCCTACCCAAGAGGAAATATGGAAAATGATATTGTGAGCTCTCACCCAGAGCGGATTTCCCATTTATTTCTTCCTTCTTAAGCTTTTCAAGCACCTGCTTAGGTCCAAGGCTATTTTTTGTTATGGACAAAACATAATGCCATGATGCTATCACATCATAAGCTAAATATACTATTTTTTTATTAGGTAATCAAACATTCAAGAAAACTTCGTATTAATGTGCTAGAAAAATGAGATGACTATGAAAGTCATCTTTAATTTTATCTTGCATCAAATAGCATCTATAGATTTCAAAATTTACATTTTACATCTCACTAATCTAAAAGATTTTTTTGCCCTCATGCACACTCAATATCTACACCTAAAACATGAATCTATAATTAAAGATGGGGTAATCTGGAAAAAGAAAATCACAACTTAATAAATTAGGAGGGGTTGTGTGTGGGTGGGAGATACAATTTGAAGTCCACCGTTAAAAGTGATGTTGATGAGGGTATGTTTAAAAATGCAAAGATAATTGATATGAAGTATAAAGTTGAGGATGGTATTTGTAATTTTTCCAAGGAAAATTCAGTGAATTTGATGTTGTTTGAATTCGCTTGGTCTCTTGTGTATACAAATTGTATGCATCATTATTATTTACGCCGTCGCTCAAATCATAAATTCCTTCTAACTTATGAGTTGGATCTCATCGATCTCATCAATCAGCAACAGATTTATATCTTTTAACCATACAAGGAAGGTCAAAGGTAGCATTTCCTTACCGTCGACGGGGACAGAGCTTGACGCAGTACAAGCTCCTCTATACATGCGCGAAAAGGCGCGGGGGGAGAGAGAGAGAGAGAGAGAGAGATGGCTACTTCACCATAAATGGCGAAGGCAACTACTAGGGACATTTTAGGAATTTGCGAAGATTACGAATATCCTCATTTGACACCTCGGATACAACTATAAACATTTTGGGTCTTCTCTGATTTGCAATTACTTCCATTTTATTTGTTGATGGTATTGACATGTAGCAACAACTTAATTTTTGTAATGAAAATAGATTCTTAAATTGAGAGACTCTTCAACATTTTTCAATATCATAATTGCTTGAACTTTGACAAATGAAACAAAGTTTACATTAAGTTATTAATTAAATAGTTGGACAAAACCTTATAGGATATTTAAACAACCCAAACAATATCATGATAAATCAAGTGGAAGTATTTGCTCATAGTCTACTAGATTGTGTGACAAGTTTGTTACTTCAATTGAGGTAGGGTGCTCACGCAGCTACATGTTCTACAAGTTTAATCTGTTGAAGAAATTTTTAGATCATACTTAAAACTGAAACATTCCCTCTCACGTGAAGACCAATAAGATGACAAAGTCGTTAAATAAGCAAATGATACATGTAGGCAAAGGAGCTGGGGAAAGTTGACATGCATAAGAAGAGAACTCACGAACAGGTGAAAAGAGACTATGATAAATTGATTCAATGTAGAATTCCTACTACAATACTATATTGAAGTTTAGCGTGTAACCACTTATTCCAAGTGTCTATTTGTTTTACTTAAGGAAAGTACTTTATCCTAAGTTTTACTTTCTCTACAAAATTTGAAAAAAAGAAGTAAAGATGATTCTATATGTCAATATTTATGTAATTGAGAGGACTAAAGAATTTTATGTTAAAGAGTGAAAATCACTCCAAATAGATCTTAATAAGTTACTAAAGTTAGATGGGAGTTATACATTAAAAATTAATAAGTAGAGAATCCACGTACTATCAATTCACATTATGTTATACATCACATGTGGTCAGGGACTAAAGCGGTCAAGTCAAAGGTACAATAGCCACCAACCGACTTTGAAACCCCCACCACTCTTCTTTGTCCACAGTATTACTCCCTAATTATTTCTATAAGTCAAAGAGACAAAAGATGAACTTCAAAGCACCATGCCTCAACCCCCGATCAAAAAAGTTTCGACTTTTTACCAATTAAATAAATAAAATCAAAAGAATCCTGGAAAAGGGGGCGGCCTAAGCTAACCCCAACTGCCTTCCCACAAAAAGTGTTAAACATAATAAAATCTGAAAACAAGACAAATTAAATAAATAAAAATATTAAAGCAAGAAGAGTGCCCCTAAATAAATAAACATTCTTGGAAATCAAACAAAAAACAAATAATAATTCTTCAGCCGTCAAACTTCAAAAGGGCTCGTGATTTTTTTATGTTGGTCGGTAAAAAGGCCTCGTGATTGCAACTACATTAAAATTGTTAAAGGCGACAAAGGATCTCCTAAGATACCTTTGGAATCCCAACTGTCAATACCCAAAGTGCTTATACAATTTCACTTTTCTTTCTCACCTTTTCATGGACAGTTAATTTTGTCCCAGCTCTTTATACTATATTTTTCTGTGTCCAAGTTCACTGAACTTGTAGTTAAATGAGAATGGGCCATTAATCCATCTATACGGGACGTTGTTCACAGGTCCAAATAATGTTCTACGAAGAGCCACGTTCTAATGATCTGGTAAGTTTAAGTTTTCTTATACTACGATATTAACTCATTAAACTGCATCAAGAAAAAGAATGTGTAGAAAATCTATCATCATAACTTGTCGCACAATTATGAAAGACTATTTCATAAAGTCGTTATTATGGCTTCCGGTGGTTCAATCATGCAAAACAACATGGAGTACGTTAGATCAGATTTGTGTCATATAACAGTACAAAGTACTAAAAATGTTTTTAGCGTTTTCGTCAACAATCTTCTAAACAGGTGAATCGTCTAAATTGATAGTTTGAAGGCCATTTTACCAATTTTTTAACCTTCATTGTTACAAACATGTCCCGAGCTGGAGCCTGAGATCTCGATCCAAGTAAGTTTCATAGTTTAAGTAAATTTCCTAGTTTGATTACTTTCCTAATTTGAGTAAATTGTGTAAAACGGGGTTTCCTATTTTAAATCCTAATATTATAAGAGGCAGGTGTTGGTTTTTGTCCATAAGAGTGAGCAGAGAACTTTTGGCTGTAACAATCAATTATGCAGCACACTCATCAATGACATCCTAAAGGAATTGTGTCTTGATACCAATAAATCTTGTGGTAAGATTTGTGATATCTTTTATGACATTGCGAGATTTTTTCGCGAGAAATTATGAGAGTTAAACACTTTATGAGTTATTATTTGTAAATAAGGGCCAAGAAAATTTGAGAGTGATTGAATTAGTCAAGTGTGATTATAATCTCTATTGTATTGTTTTATCTATAATGGAATCCATACTACTTCTCTCCTTGAGTAGATCACATTGACAAAATCACATAAATCCACTGTCCATTTATTATCTTTTCTATTTATTTTATTGCTCGAACCTCCTTTTTTGCGACAAGTGGTATCATAGCCAAATTCAGTTGGCTTGATGTGAATCTCTAGTGACAAAAGAATGAAAAGTGAAAACTAACAAACTTGATGGGAAGAATTTGGTCTTTGAACAATGCAAATTGAGGATTATTTGTATGAGATGAATAAGCACTTCCCTCTATTTGGGAAAAAATCAAAATCGATGAAGCAAGTTGATTAGTGATTTGCTGGTTAGACAGGAGTTTGATGTTATTCAACTAGCATTGGCCTATAATGTCGCGGTTAACATTGTGAAAGTGAAGACACATTACGAGATTTGATGAATGGCCTCTCAAACATGTATAAGAAGTCTTATGTGATCAACAAGGGATACTTGATGGATATCTATTTCACTTGAAGATGGGTGAAGGTGCACCAATTGTCGAGCATTTCAATGAGTTCAACAAGATTGTTAGTCAATTGAATATATTGAGATTGACTGAGATGATAAGGTACATGCTCGATTCTATTATCTTCATTGCTTGATAGTTGGAATTCAACTATTCCCGCTATTAATAATTTCCTTAGCTTAAGAAGTTTGACATTTGATGAGCTACATAGTTTGATTGAGTGAATACATCCATAGAAGAGAATTCGATGAACTTTTTCTTGCTTCTGTAAACAAGAACTGGTTTACAACTTATCAATGTGAGTATAATGGAAAAGTATAGTTGGAAAACAATGATGACTGCAATGTTGTACTTATTAGTGATCCTAGAATAAGAATGCGTCATACTGTTGTAAGGATTATTGACTAGTGTGAGGCACATTTCATAGTAGAAGATGACTAGATGAAAATGATATGAATGAAGCATAATGATATGTATGAGCTTTAAGGGGAGATAAAGGCAGATTACTCATGGAGACGTTGGGTGCATCTATTTAAGAATCTAAATTGTTGCACATGTATTTTAGGGCACATTAGTCAGAGAAGCCTCAAGGTTTTGAGTGAAACGATTATATTGTGTGGTTATATGGCTAAGGAACTCAATGTATACAAGTGTTGTGCCTTAGGCAAACAAGAGATAGGGCAGTTCTTTACAATTGCTAGAGAAACCAGAAATAATATAGAGTTGATTTGTTTGGACGTCATAGGTTGTTTGCAATTTCCTTTAAGGAAAAATACCAAATTTATGCTAACATTTGTATGCAAACTACTTGAAAAAGACCTAGACATTTTTCTTGAGGCACAAATTTGATACTGGATCGGGCATTGGAGAGCTTTGAGGTAGAATAATCAAGCATGTACAAATTGAAAATAGCATGAAGTTATATCTAGAGCTATTTAAAAATTATGCCTAAAGGAAGATATAGTGAGACACTACACTGGTATCAATGAACCACAATAAGTTGCAAAGTTGATAAGTAGAACATTACTAAAGATGACCCTTGAATTGCTCTCTAGTAATGGTATTGATAGGAAATTCTTAAGGATGTGCATAGTAGGGAGAGTAACCTGGTCGTTATATCTCTATTGACTGCAACAAGATGTTTGATTCTTGAAAAAGTGTGGTTGGGTCATGTTATGAATTATTATATTCTTATTACAACATCCTCAATTCCGACCCTATAAAAAATGGTCATAGGGTCCGTTTCTAAGGATAGGTCATGGGATCAATCAACATGATTGGTAGGTGGTCAATGATCAGTCAGGGTTCGATCGCTAAATCGACTATGAACTGATCAAAGGATTGGCTATGATTCAGCCTACTAATCATATGAGTGGGATCAGATCATTTGCTCATGAGATGGCTATTTGATCACGAGAGTTGACTGAGGAATCGATTTCGATTGGTCATGCCTGGTTGCGGGTGATTCTGCCCAACTATGTCCTGATAGACAGACAATCCAACTTGATCTAATACAAAAATGTCTTGATTGAAAATGCATTTTTCTCATTTAATTCTTAGTGATCGAAAGTGAATTGTGAAATGATTGAGTTCGATCATGGATCGGTCATGGACTTGCCACGGATTTATGTGATAGATCAAGGACCGACCAACATGAGTCTCGAGATTGATCTAGCAATTTAAATCCTTAGCCAAGAGTTCATTTGTGCCTTGGCCTAGTGCTAGGCTATGAACAATTTTGAACTTATCCTTGAAGTAGTCCTTGAACCGATCAACGGACTATGGATCGTGCAGAGGATTTGGTCATGTACAAGCCCCGTGGTAGGCCTAGTGGCTGGCCTAAGAGCTAGTCCTAGACCCACGCAAGCCTAATTGTGTTGACCCAAGGGCTGGTCGTGGTGCTGACCCTCTAAGTTGACCGATTGCCTAATGGAGCGGTTTTGGCTTACAAGGGGCATGATGGCCGAACCTTGAGCGCATGAGAATTAGTTATTTGGATTGTACGTTATGATCCCTCTCTTGGTCCTGAAACCAACTCAAATGATTGATTTCTTGTGCTTGCCTTATTCTTGAAGAAAAAAGACAAAATGCAGAATTCTCTAGAATGTCTTCATTAAATGCAATAGGATGAGTCATGAGGAGAGGTGTCCAAACTAAGATATGACTATGATGACCAAAGATTTTCCTTGATGGCCAAGCTAGCAAGTCACCACACACTTTAACCAATCGAGAATGGACACATGAGGTTCTTATCATGCGCCTAATGAGCTTAGGTGCTAATTTGGCACCCTAGGCGCCACCTCCTCAAAAAGGTCATAAATGCCATTAAATGAAGGAGAATTTATGTGGTCCAATTAAGGTGAGACAAGTGGAATTCTAGTATGTTCATTAAAGTTCTAGATTGCCACTTAAGCTTGATAGATTTGCCACCTCATAAATTAGTCTAGCCACTTCATCCAAGTAGGTGTGCCACCTTGATTATATAAATGTGTGCCACGTCGAAAATTTTAATTGGCCAATTGGATATGTAATGTGACGATGCGAGCTATAAATAGGGGAGGCTTCTCCTCATTCCCCACCATTTGGCTCTCTTTCCCTCCTCTCTATCCTCTTTAGGCATCCTCTCATCTACCCTCTCTTCTCGATTTGTGCACCCCTCTTTCTCCACCAAGTCGTTTCTTGTAATTTTTTAGGGCTGCCCAGGTAAGTAGAGCTTCCTATTTCTCCCTAGTATTGTCATTTTCTTCATTGAGGCTAGATGGTACTCACTTGTAAGCCATAGGTAGATAATTGACTATGTTTGCAAGAATCATTTATATCGTGGTTCCAATCGTGTGCTTAAGTTTTGCACAACTGGAACAATGCTATGGTTCATTCTTTATGTTCAATGCAAGTTGAGATTTGCCTAGAGCCATTAGGCATTGACCAATATTAAGGTGCATTGAGCCCATGTTTTGGGATTAGTGTGGGGACCTTGATACTTGACGATTAGGCTAAACCTCAAACTTAGGATTATTCATGGCATATTGTAGAATCGAGTGTTGACGTGGACTTTGGATGTGTGTTTGTATCTATTCATGTCTGGGACGATGGTTGAGGTTCGTTCGGCTTGGAATTGACGTCAAAATGTGATGACCTAAGCCAAGAGGCTTTGTAATCGATATTAAGATATGCCGAACTTAAGTCTTGTATGGCACGGAGATCACCCAAGGTTGCAAGACCTTGGATCAGTATTGAGGTGTGTTGAATCCTAGTCTTGCTAGGTACGGAGATCACTCAAACCCACAAGGTCTTCATGCAATGATGAAACGTGCCAATTCTAAGTCTCACTTGGTATGGAGATTGGCTTTAGGCGCTCGATTCAAGCCACAAGCTCTCGACATGTTATATAGTATGATATTGACATTCATGACATACATTCTTGAATGAGCATGCCTTCGGGCTATGTATGAGTTGGCTAAACAAATAAAATAAAAACCAGCTTGTGTGACTTCACCATATGTGATCGCTTAAAGAAAAATAAGAACCATCATCATTTGAGGTGACAACAATGCCTCCATGCCAACGAGATGCTTGGCTTTAAGCCTGGATGCCTCGAGGAAGTTAGCCCCTAGAATGCCCCCATGCTAACGGGATGCCTTGGTTGAGCTAGGAAGCCTAGCATGAAGCTAGAAGCCTCAATCGAACTGAGAAGGCCTAGTAAGTCAGGATGATGTTAAATGAATCCTATATAAGTGTCAATTATGCAAAAGTTTTTCTTGTATGCATTCTTACATTAGCTGAAAGTCATAAGGTTAATGATCATACATATAGATGCGGCATAGAATTTGATTTGCTATCCATCTACCATCGACACTATTTGCATGTGATTCTAACTAGTCTTTATTGAAGGAATGTCCTACTAGCTAAAAATAGGAGTTTTACTTATTGAGTTCCTAAAGACTCACTCCCTTATTTTTTACAGGTGTTTAGACATGGCTGCCAAACATTTCAGTTATCCTATAAAAATAGAAGGTTCTACCTCAGATGTAATAGATGTCGAGATGGATATTACATACCACAAGCTCACGTCCACCATTTGGATAGACGAAGGGTTGGGCAAGTTCATTCCTCTCTATTTTGGCATATGGCATGCCTAGTTTGATGGCAATTAAGTTGGACCTTTGCAAGGTTTTGATGGACCAACCAATACTATTGACGAGGCAACATCTGACAAGATGACTCCTAGCCCTTAATACCAACCAAAATGGTCCGATTTTGGATGGCAAATGCCGTAGCAGAGATAGGACACTCGAGCCTTTTGTAGCATATAAATAGATCAAGGCTAAAATAAGCTTGTACTTGAATACTATTCATGTAATATAGTAGTTGTTTGTGTGTGCCTTGTTTTACCATGATTTCTCCATTATTGTTTGTCAGGGCTGACATGTTAATGCTTTTGCATGTGTATATAAACAAGATAAAACGAATTAGATTGATGACAAGTCTAGGATGTCGCAAAATAACCCATAGCTCAAGCCATAGTTGAGGTTGTAACACTTACAATCTTTGGTTGCTTGTCTTATGCTTAAATGAGTGATGGGAAACTCAATGGAAGGACCAGAAAGTGCATATTCCTTGGCAATAAACAAGATAAGCAAGGTTGTTAGCAATAATGGCTAGAATCAAATTTACCTTTGGTTAGTGGAAAAGTTACGTTTGACAAATTTTATATACTTTTAGGTAAGGGTGATTGTGGTATTATTTATACAAATTCAAACAATATATATCTCAAGGTGGAGTTGTAACTCATGAGGTCGTGGACACTTGCATGAGAAATGACACAAAGGATGCTCGTAGCTAGGTGGAGCCTATAAAACCGAGTTTGATATGTTGTACATTTAATCCCTTGACAAATATGGATGTAATGGTGATTTTGTTTCATCAATGATTTAGGAGGTTAAGTCTATATACTCTTGTAAAGTGATTGAAGGTGCAGGTAGAGTTGGTAATTCAATGAGGCAGTGACTCGGGAATATGTTTTTCGTGGATAAGCCCATGAAGGATTGTGGGAGAGTAGCAACGAAGTTTAGGTTCCAACGAAGCAATTGATGAAACATCAAGCCATTGTGAAGATTGTTGAAAATATATATCAAGTTTGAGTCCATAAAGGAATTCTAACCTAACTAGGTTTCATAATTTGAGTAGATTTCTTGAAAGGGTTTCTTATTTTCGATCTAAATATTACACACACATATTTATAAAGGTACATGTTAGTTTTCGTATATTAGAGTGAGTAGAGAGCTTTTGACTGTGTAGTTAATTATGCAACATTCTTGTAAATTACATCCCGAAGAAATTGAAAGTTTTGAAGCCAATGAATCTTGTGGTAAGATTTGATAAATCGTTTGTGAGATTGAAGATTGTTTGACGAGAAATTGTGATAGTTAAAAAATGTGTAAGTCATTAGGTGTAAATGGAGACTAAAAACCACTGAGAGTATTTGAGTAACTCGAGTATGGTTGTAATCTTCATTGCATCACTTAATCTATGATAGAAGCTTATGGTAGTCTCCTCATTGTAGGCCATATTTCTAGTGTCCAATTTATTTTGTTGTTTTGTATATTTTATTATTGGACATGTTTTTTGCAACATACATTGAAGTGAGTGGAAGTAATTATAAACTGCAAATGATTATGATTTTGTGTTAATGACGAAGCCTTAAACTAAGGTTTTTCATTAAGTCCCAATATTTATCAATTGTTGGAATGAGTTCTCTATGATATCAATCAAATCTCGTCTTTTAACTCTCATGTTTTGTTGTGACATAATTGAAAATTAAAATGTCGTAAACCATGTAAAGAAAGTAACTTACTCTTGTTCACACAAATGGGAGAATAATGCTGCCAATTTCGCTTAGATTTGGCTTAAGTAATGAAAGAATTTGAAAACATCACAGTCAATTGCTTTAAACCCACATCATTCATTACATAAGAAATGAATGTAAAGCTTTGGAAAAATAAACAGTATCATGTTTATCTCAACTCCAAAACTCTAGTTGATTTAATCCAAATCCCATCAATTAGGAGAATTATCTTGATTTGTAGCTTGCCAATATACGCACTAACTCCAATGTTCCTCAGACTAGGTATATTTCTTGGACTGTGAAAACCTCCCATTGCATTGTATAATCTACTAAGCAAATAGTATGAACTATAAGTGTTAACCAATTCAAGAGGTCTCATGAAATTGCATCGCAAAAGCTATTGAAGCTGAATAGTAAGTGTGTATCCTCCCTCCACTAGAAGGTTTAACCTTATGGAGTAATCAACATATTCAACCCTACATATACAGCTGTGCATTGCCTCAGTTGGCCTCCATGGTAAGTGATGAGGGGGGCCGCCGCACTAGGACAATTTTGGTTGAAAAGATGAAGACTATAAAAGATTACTGTTGTTTTTTTAAGATCAGCCTCCAAGTGGGAGATTGATGGAATTATGGAGTCTGATAGAGAAAAATATTATTGTGGGTAGGCACTTCTCAATACCCATCCTAAGATACTAAAGGAAATAAAGTTTATATTATTGCTAATGTCATACATGTAGTTTCCATATTTAATTATGTATGCCCTACACTCCTGTTATAAATAGGGCTATTTCTTTTATAGTTGTAATGTTGAAGCTTTGTAACCCTAAGCTTGTAACGCTAATACTAATAGCGAAGAGATTGCCTAGTTCGGCACCGTGGTTTTTCCCTTCTTAATTTTGGAAGGGTTTTCCACGTAAAAATTCTTGCTTGCCCTCTTTTTCTTCCCTACTTTTATTTTTCGCATATTCACATCCCCAACAACTGGTATTAGAGCCTGGTTTTGACCAAATAGTGGGAGCAAATATGGACGAAGGAAAGGTGAAGATTGATTGATTCGATGGCAAGGATTTTGGTTTCTAGAAGATGCAAATTGAGGATATACTGTATTAGAAGAACTTGCATCAACCTCTGTCTAGAGAGAATCCAGAATCTATGAAGCAAACAAAGTGGGAATTGTTAGATCAATTGATCGATTCAATGGCAAGGATTTTGATTTCTGGAAGATGCAAATCGAGGATATACTGTATTAGAAGAACTTGCATCAACCTCTGTCTGGAGAAAAACCAGAATCTATGAAGCAATCAGAGTGGGAATTGTTAGATCGACAAGCTCTAGGTTTGATTCGTCTTACATTGGTGCAGAACGTTGCTTTTAACATTGCCAATGAGGTGACAACGGTGGATTTGATGGCGGCATTGTCTAACATGTACGAGAAGCCTTCTGCATCAAGCAAGATATATTTGATGCGTCGTCTTTTCAATTTGAAGATAGACGAAGGTGCTTCTGTGACAAATCACATCAACGAATTCAACATGATCACGACTCAGTTGAGTTCGGTAGATATCAAATTTGATAACGAGGTAAAGGCTTTAATTTTATTATCTTCTCTACCTGAAAGTTGGAGTGCAATTGTGATTGTAGTGAGCAGTTTGTCTGGTAAGAAAAATTTGAAGCTTCAAGAAATCCGAGATTTGATTCTTAGCGAGGATATTTGTAGAAGAGAATTGGGTGAATTTTCGAGTGTTGCCTTAAATATTGAAGGCAAAGAGAGAAGTAATCAATGAAGGCGAAACCAGTACCATGGTAGATCAAAGTCTAGAGGAAGAAGCAAATCGAGATCTCGTGGTAAAATTATTTGCTGAAATTGCGAAAAGAAGGGACATCCGAAACGAGATTGTAGAGCTCAAAAGAAGAAAATTCAATATCGAGATCGAAATTAAGAGGAAGAAAAATCTGTGAATGTAACTTTTGAAGAGACTCAAAATAGCGCCTTAATTTTGAGCATTGACAGTCCAATTGAGTTGTGGATTCTTGACTCAGGTGCGTCATTTCACTTTACTTCATGCAAAGAATTAATGCACAATTTTGTTGCTGGAAAATTTGGAAAGATTTATCTTGTTGATGATGAACCTTTGGATATTATGGGAAATTGTGGTATTTATATAAAATCTACTAACGTATATCAATGGAAGTTACATAACATTAGATATGTTCTAGGAATTAAGAGAAATCTGATCTCTATAAGTCAGCTAGACAGCACAAGATACAAGACTATTTTTGGGGATGGCTCTTGGAAAATTGTTAAAGGTGCTCTAGCTGTAGCATGAGGAACAAAGTCAGGAATGCTATATGTGACTAAATTCAATAGAGAAACTGTAGTAATTGCTGAATTGGAAACTGATTCTAAATTATGGCATCGCAGGCTTAGACATGTGAGCAAAAAAAGAATGAAGATATTAGCATCCAAGGGAAAATTGCCTGATTTGAAATCCATAGATATTGGTCTATGTGAAGATTGTGTTATGGGTAAGCATAAACGTGTTAGTTTTTCAAAGATTGGAAAAGAATCAAAGAAAGGAAAATTAGAGTTGGTGCATACAAATGTGTGGGGCCTAGCTCCTATGCTATCCCTTGGAGGCTCACGCTATTATGTCACATTTATTGATGACTCCACCAAAAAGGTATGGGTTTATTTTCTAAAAAATAAATTTGATGTGTTTACTACTTTTAAAAGATGGAAAGCCGAAGTGGAGAATGAGACTGGCTTGAGAATTAAATGTCTAAGGTCCGATAATGGTGGTGAATATGATAGCAAGGAACTCAAGCAATTTTGTGCAAAAAACAGAATCAGAATGACAAAAACTGTTCCCAATAGACCGCAGCAAAACAGAGTTGCTGAGAGGATGAACATAACTCTAAATGAGTGTACAAGAAGTATGAGGTTGCATGCAGGATTATCCAAGATGTTTTGGGCAGATGCAATTAATATGGTAGCATATTTAATTAATAGGGGACTTTTGATTCCACTTGATTTTAAGTTACCAGAAGAAGAATGGAGTGGAAACAAGGTAAGTCTCTTGCATCTGAAAGTCTTTGGTTGTATTTCTTATGTCCACGTAGATTCTGAAAATAGAGATAAACTTGATGCAAAAGCTAAAAAATGTTTTTTCATTGGATATAGTTCTGATTATTTTGGCTATTAGTTTTGAGATGAACAAAATAGAAAAATAATAAGAACTGTTGGTGTTACGTTCAATGAGAATATGTTATACAAAGACAAATCTGTGGCAGAATCTAGTGTGAAGGAAAATTTGGTGGAGAATACAAAGATTGAATTTGAAGAGAATTCTAAAAGTGTTCTGGTTGAAATTCCTAAAACTGTTGCTGAACAAGAATCACGTACACCTGATCCCACTTTGAGAAGATCTAGTAGAACACATAAACCTGTGCAGAGATATTCTCCGTCATTGCATTATTTGCTTTTAACTAACGTTGGCGAACCAGAAAATTTTTCAGAAGTAGTGTAGGTTGAAGATTCTGTTAAGTGGGAGTTAGCAATACAGGATGAGTTGGATTCACTCGAGAAAAACACAACTTAGGTATTAACTCGGTTACTAGATGGGAAGAAAGCATTGCAGAACAAGTGGGTGTATCGAGTCAAAGAAGAACCTGATGGTAGCACAAAGTATAAAGCAAGATTAGTAGTAAAAGGGTTTCAGCAAAAAGAAGGAATTGACTATATAGAGATTTTTTCTCCAATTGTGAAATTGACTACTGTCGGGTTAATATTGAGTATTGTTGCTACAGAGAATTTACATCTAGAGCAGCTAGATGTTAAGACTGCATTCCTCCATGGTAATTTGGAGGGGGATATTTATATGGTACAACGGGAAGGTTTTCAGGATCCTGGAAAAGAAAATTATGTCTGTAAATTGAAGAAAAGTCCTGTATGGCATGAAACAGGCTCCTCGACGATGGTACAGAAAATTTGACACATTTATGTGTGGTAACGGATTCACTAGAAGTGACATGGATCACTATTGTTATTTCAAAAAATTTGATGACTGCTATATTATTTTGCTATTGTATGTGGATGATATGCTCATTGTAGGATCTAGCATGAGAGAGATCAATATATTAAAGCAGCAATTGTCAAAAGAGTTTGAGATGAAGGACTTGGGTGCAGCGAATCAAATTCTTGGGATGAGGATCACGTGGGATAGATCTAAAGGAATTCTAAAGTTATCTCAAGAAAAGTACATTGAAAAAGTGTTAGATACATTTGTAGTTACAAATGTAAGCCCAAAAGTACTCTTTTAGGAAGTCACTTCAAGCTCTCAAAGGAGCAATCACCAAAGATGAATGAAGAGTGGGAGTATATGACTAAAGTGTCTTATGCATCAGCTATTGGCAATTTAATGTATGCAATGGTGTGTACTAGACCAGACATAGCTCATGCAGTGGGAGTTGTGAGTAGATACATGGCAAATATAGGAATAAAACATTGGGAAGCTGTAAAGTGGTTATTAAGATACCTGAAAGGCACTTCAGGTATGTCATTATGTTTTATGAAAAATAGTGCAACTTTACAAGGCTTTGTTGATGCAAATCTTGGTGGTGACTTGGATAATAAGAAGAGCACATCAGGTTATGTTTTTACCTTAGGTGACACTGCAATCAGTTGGATGTCTAGACTTCAGACTTGTGTATCTCTCTCAACCACTGAAGTAGAGTATGTGCTGGTAAGGAGACGATTTGGTTGAAAATTTTTACGAAGGAGATAAGCAAGGAGCAAGATAACAGTGTTCTTTTCAGTGATAGTCAAAGTGCTATTTGTCTTGCAAAGAATCCGATATTTCACTCAAGGACAAAACACATTGAGTTAAAATATCATCAAATTCGTCAGTTGATAGATGATACGACATTGTCATTAAAGAAGATTCTTGGTGCAGAAAATCCAGCAGATATGTTAACAAAGGTTGTCACCACTGAGAAACTGAAGCTGTGCATTGCCTTAGTTGGCCTCCATGGTAAGTGATGAGGGGGGCCGCCACACTAGGACAATTTGGGTTGAAAAGATAAAGACTATAAAAGATTATTGTTGTTTTTTTAAGATCAGCCTCCAAGTGAGAGATTGATGGAACTGTGGAGTCTGATGGAGAAAAATATTATTGTGGGTAGGCACTTCCCAATAGGTCATTCATCTTGAAATATTAAAGGAAATAGAGTTTATATTATTGCTAATGGCATATATGTAGTTTCCATATTTAATTATGTATACCCTACACTCCTGTTATAAATATGTCAACTTCTTTTATAGTTGTAACGCTGAAGCTTTATAACCCTGAGCTTATAACGTTGATACTGATAGTGAAGAGATTGGCTAGTACGGTACCGTGGTTTTTCCCTTCTTGATTTTGGAAGGGTTTTCCATGTAAAAATTCTTGCTTGCCCTCTTTTTCTTCCCTACTTTTATTTTTCGCATATTCATGTCCCCAACAAACTCCACATTCATGCAAAGACCACATCGCGTCTTGATTGATCTTCGTGGATTTACTTCTAATAAGAGGTCGCAGTAAGTCATCTGTGCCATCGATTTGGGGTTCATACCCGTATTACATACGTCTGTACAACGTCTTTCAAACAAAAGTTCAAGTTTGGAGTATTTGACCGGTGATTAAAATTCCGGAAGAGACAAATATGCAAATATTGAAGACCTAAACAATCGCAAATTACGAGATTTCATGAGCATTCATACGCAGAATAATTTCAGAGTTTCCTTATGCCCCATTTTAAGCTAAAAATTCGTTTACTCTTCCAAATCACTTGCGTGGTTTGTCTGTATAAAAGTGCCTAAATATATGAGAGAAGAGAGGGTTTTTTTTGGCCCCCGGGGCGGGGTGGGGTGGGGGGGGGGGGAGGTCGTCGACTTTATGGTTCATTACCCGTACCTAATATATCGGTCAGGGAGGGGACCAACATCTCATGACAGTGCACCTTTTAGAATCTAGCAATTTTAAAAGGAGAAAATAAAGAAGCACGAACTAAGCTACTAAAAATAAATGGACAAAAGACAACTTAGATTTGCACGCCTTTATTTTGCAAATAATTAATATTTACCTGGACGAGAAACACTTTACACTTGCACTAACCTACCAACTCAAACTAAAAACGAAACAACTAACCCTTATCAAAGACAACTTAGATTTGCACGCTTTTATTTTGCAAATAATTAATATTTACCTGGACGAGAAACACTTTACACTTGCACTAACCTACCAACTCAAACTAAAAACGAAACAACTTGAAAGAAGACGAGAGGTAGAAGACAGAATTGTGAAAGAGGGAAAATTGTATTCCGAATTGTGTTGTACAATGTACACTTGCAACATATTTATAATACAAAATGTAACAATAAAATATAAAGCAAATCGAGATCCAATTTGGAATGATCTCGTGAATCAAGATCCAATATTGGTATGATCTTGTAATAACCCTTGTAACAATCAAATATCCACGCGTATCTTCCAACACTCCCCCTCAAGCTAGTGGCTTGTAGATGTCCAAGACGCCTAGCTTGCTTAATAGATATGCGTGTTATCTTTGACAAAGAGGTTTGGTGAAAACGTCTGCAGGCTGTTCTGCAGTTCCAATTTCTCTTGTTGCAATTTTCCCTTCTCGAATCTTTTATTGAGTAAAATGGCAATCCACTTCTATGTGCTTCATCCTCCCATGTACTATGGGATTAGATGCAAGTTTGAGTGCTACATCATTATCACAGAACAACTTGGTCAATCCATTTATCTTTACTCCAAGATCCTGAAGTAGCCCTCATAACCACACTATTTCACAGGTGGTTTTCGCCATTGCTCGATATTCTACCTCTGCTAAAGACAAGGATACTGTTGGTTGTTTCTTTGTCTTCCATAAGAGTAGAGATTCTCCAAATTTGATACAAAATCCTGTAATGGATCTTCTGCTCATCGGGCATGTCGCATAATTTGCGTCACTGTAAGCTGTCATTTCCATATTACACTTCCTGGAAAGAAGTATCCTGAGTCCTAGGCATTTCTTCAGATACTTCACGACCTTCAAGGCTGCATTCATATGTGAGTGCTTTGGCTTATGCATAAATTAACTGAGTGTCTGTTCTGCATAGCATATATTTGGTCTGGTCATGGTTAAATATATGAGCTTTCCAATGAGCCTTTGATATTCAAATGGGTCACTGAGCATAGGGTCTTCATCTTGAGATATCCCTGCATCATAATCTGCAGTGGTTAGTTTGATGTTTTGCTCGATTGGAATGACAGCCGGTTTACATCCTGATGATCCTGTCTCTGATATGATCTCCAGTGCAAATTTTCGCTGGCTGAGAGAGATCCCTTGCTCAGATTGAGCAATTTCGATTCCCAGAAAATATTTAGGTGATCCCAGGTTCTTCATGTGGAAAGTGGAGTGCAAATATTCTTTGAGACCCTGAATGACTTTCTCATCATTTCCCATAATGAGTATATCATCAACGTATATCATCAAATAAATAGATGACATACCTTTGGTCCATATGAAGAGGGCATAATCATGTTTGCACTATCTAAATCCTGCAGTTGTGAGAGAGTCAGCAAATTTGGAATACCATTGCCTGTTGGCTTGTTTTAGCCCATAAAGGGATTTGCGGAGACGACATACTCTATCCTCCCCCTGTCTCCGTAAACCCTGTGGAAGTTCCATGTAAATTTCCTCGTCTAAATCTCCATGAAGGAAGGCATTGTGAACATCCATTTGATATAACTTCCAATCTCGGAATGCTGCAACTGATAAAAATGAACGAACCGTAACGTCTTTAGCTATAGGGGAGAAGGTTTCATGATAGTCAAATCCTTCTTGCTGTGTAAATCCCTTAGCTACAAGTCGTGCCTTGTATCGTTCAATTGTGCCATCTGCCCTATACCTTGATCTTGTATACCCACCTGCACCCAATTGGCTTTCGTTTAGGAGGCAGAGATACAAGTTCCCATGTTTGATTTTCAATTAGGGCTTGTAACTATGCTTCCATAGCTTTCTCCCATCGTGGGTCAGTATGTGCTTCATCATAACTAGAGGGTTCTCGCTCTTCAGAAATTGAACAAATGTAATGTCTATGTTCCGAAGACAGCTGATCAAATGAGACATAAGACGAGATGGGGTACTGAATACCTGAAGGATTTTGTGTAGCATAAACGTAGTTCTTAGTCTATGTTGGCGGACGAGTTATCCGTCCAGACCGTCGTGGTGGATCCTGCTTTGGTGATGAAGATGATGGATCCATACGTTTTTCTGGTGAAGGACTAGAAGCTTCTTCATTGGACATATTATCCAACATTGTTTCCATCAATGTCGCCGATGGAGAAATGTCATCCGAAATTGGATCAGAGGATGAAAAATTGCCTGAATTGACCGGGCTCTTGGGGATGCAATCAAAAAATATTCAGGGCTTGTAATAATTTCATCCTCAGAATGAGGCGTACTTGTACTGCCTGACGGTTTCTTTTCTTCCAGAGATTTCTTTGCAAACGGAAAAATGTCTTCCTGAAATGTCACGTCCCTGCCAATGAAGAATTCATTTGTAGATGGCTCAAATACGCGGTATCCCTTTTGCTAACTCGGATATCCCATGAATATACAATGCCGGGCACGAGAACTCATCTTGTCTCGTTGGCCCACTATGGTGGCATAACACAAACATCCAAAAATTCTCAGATGATCCAGTTGTGGCTTCTTTCTGAAAATCATCTCAAAGGGACTTCGTCCGTTCAACACCTTTGTCGGCATTCAATTGATCAAGTAAGCTGCTATTATCACGCAATCCCCCCAAAAATGGTCTAGATGGAACCTTGGAACTTCAATGCATGTGCAACTTCTAATAAATGCCTGTGTTTTCTTTCCACTACCCCATTTTGTTGTGGAGTGTGTACACATGAATTCTCGTGCAGGATACTATGGGATAAAAAAAGGGAAGCACAATCATGATTGACAAACTCTTTTCCATTATCTATCCATATGCACTTAATAGATTTTCCAAATTGAGTCTTCGACAAGGAAATAAAAGTCTTCAAATTTGAGAAGACTTGGCTCTTGGATGCCATAAGAAAAATCCATGTGGCTCTAGAGTAATCATCCACGATAGTAAGGAAAAATCGAAAACCATCATGGTGTGGTGTATGATAAGGACGCCAGACATCAACATGAATTAATGAGAAAACATCGCTTGCACGACTTTTGCTAACTGGAAAGGGAACACGTGATTGTTTTGCTAAAGGACAAATATGACAGTGATTGTAAGGAAATAGAGCACTATGACCCATTCTTGAATGCAAAAGAAATGATTTATCATTGGTAGTCAGATTACACAATGATTGTTTATTTGAAATACTGGATATATCTAGATTTCTTGGAAAGCTAGTCCAAAGAAATAGTCCTTCAGATAGATTACCCAAGCCTATCAGTTTGCCAGTCAAAAGTGCCTAAAAGAAACAAGTATCAACATTGAATAATACTTGGCAGAAATTTTCCTTGCAAGCTCTAGACACAGAAATGAGATTGAATTGGAAATCTGGGACATAGAGAACATTTTCTAGAGTGATTTGAGGACTGAGAGTAACCGTTCCTGCTGTGGTGACAAAAGTAACATTCCCATTTGGCAATTGGACTGACATAAGAATATCTAGTTTTCTATGGACATTGGAAAATAAACCCTTATTGCATATGATATGATCACTAGCTCCAGAGTCAATTATCCAAGAATTTCTGGAAATTAAATTTATTTTGCAATGAGAAATACCTAAAAAACTGCTTCCTCTACTTGAAGTGTCCAATTTTTGCAATGCCTGCATAAGTTGCTGATATTGTCCATTTGTAATGGGCTGATCTGAATTTGCACTAGTTGATCTAGTTATTTGATATGCTGCTGCTGAAATCTCTTTTCCTCTTTTTCCTTTTTCCCCAGTCTTCCCATGTAATTTCCAGCAATTTTCAATTGTATGGTGAGGCCGCTTGCAATATTCGCAAAATAATTTCCTTTTCTCCTTTGAATATTGCCCATAATTCTTTAATCCTCCTGAATTTTGACTGTCGTTGGATGCCTTATTTCCAAAGGTATATCCACCGTCTGATTCAGATGACTGATCGAGCATTTTAGGACCGTCTGATTGCAATGTATGATCTGGACCATCCATTCCAGCACCCTTATAAGGGCGCTGTTCTAACCCTAGCATATCTGTTTGCCGCTCTTTCTCCTTCTCCCGATCTAGGTTTCTGTGACCCAGTTCCCTTCGTTCGCCACGAGTTGCGAGCGCAACACTTTCTGCCCCTTTCACGTGCTCCGGCGAGATGAGTCGCTGACTCTCTTCCTGGACTGCCAATTGAAAGATGCGGCCAAGCGGTGGCACCGGGTCCATTGCCAGGATTTGGGATCTAAAGGTAAGGTAGGAATTGTTCAAAATGAGGAGGAATCAAGTAGCCTTCTCTCTATTTTTAATCTCTCTGTACATTGTAAAGTGGCTTTTGGCCCTTCGAGTTTCTCCACTGCTACTTCTAATTCGTTCCATACACCCGATAGTTTATTAAAGCATGCTGTGATGCTCATGCTTCCCTATTTCAGTTCGGTAAGGGCCTGAGTGAGCAAAATTTTTTTTGCTCGATCTAGTTTCCCGTACATCTCCTTTATGTTATCCCACATAGTTTTCGAATCTTCTGTGGGAGGGAGACCGGCTGCGATTTTTGGGCTTATGCAATTCCCTATCCATGTTCTTACTAGTTGATTGCATTTTTTCCATTGTCGTGCCATCCTCTCATTGGTCGGAATCGAAATAGATCCGTCGATGAAGCCATCTTTATCTTTGGTGATGAGAGCCCGTTGGAACTCTTGTGCCCAGGTCGAGTATCCTTCGGGTCCCGTGAGATGGTGGCTTATCAACCACAACTCCGGCCCATCTACGGTGGAGACGAATAGAGCGTCGCCGGGTTCTAGTCGGCCAGTGACGACCGCGATGGGATACGGCATGTAACTGGGTGGAAAAGACGGGTAGGGATTCATGCCCATACCCTGATTCGTCGACCCGCTTGAGAAACCCGCATCTGACCCGCTTGTCTGCCCCGCATTTGGAATTGGATTTTCTGGCCCGCCGGTCTACGAGATCCTTGGCCCAGTGGTGAAGTTCGCCCCATTAAGGGTTGGTGGGCTTCCACTAGGCCGGGCGAATCCTTGGTAGCCCAAATTATCAGGCAATGATGCATTTGGGCTTGGCCCAAAATAAAATGGGAAAGGAACCCATTGGTAAGGATGGCCCCCCACGGGTTGGCCCACAATGGGCTAGCCTGAAATGGGCTGCCCCAGACCTGTCTGAGCCTGGGAGGATTGCTGGACACCAAGGATTTGAGCAAATGACTCCTGGTCCTGGACTTTTGATGCTGGGGGCGTGGTTTCTTCAATGGCGTGTTCCATCCTGTAAAAAAAAATTATGTCTCCTGCCTTTATTTGATTCCTTCGTCGGAGATTTTTTTGTTCTGTTTTGCAGGTCAGAACTTCCGGACGATAGGCAATCAAGTGGAAGCAATTATAAGCAGAACCTTTGCTTTGATACCATGAAAGAAGACGAGAGGTAGAAGACAGAATTGTGAAAGAGGGAAAATTGTATTCCGAATTGTGTTGTACAATGTACACTTGCAGCATATTTATAATACAAAATGTAACAATAAAATATAAAGCAAATTGAGATCCAATTTGGAATGATCTCGTGAATCAAGATCCAATATCGGTATGATCTTGTAACAACCCTTGTAACAACCAAATATCCACGCGTATCTTCCAACACAACTAACCCTTATCAAAGACAGAAAGATGATACACACATGAAGAAAGAAAAGAACATAAGCAATTGAACATAACAATCTCGGCGATTAAACCCTAGTTCTGAAGAGAATGGCCAACACCTGGGCTGTGGCCTGGAGTTGTGGGCCTGAAGTCATCTAAGCTACGTCCCGGAGATGGCGGCGGTGCAGTTGCCCCCATCATGGTACCTGGTGGTGACAGCAGTGGTGGAGTGGAAGACGCATTAGTGTTTGTGGCTTCATTCAAGGTTTCACCATGCAAGTTTTTGCTCTGCTCCGCTATGATTTTTTTTGGTTCCTTTTCTAGGAGTTTATTCACATTTTGAAGCTTGGTTAGCTTCAACTGCCTTGCTTGAGTGAATTAGAGCTTTAGAGAGAAGGCTAGAAGGAAGAGAAAGGCAACGGGAACCTTGTTTTGCGCCACACAGAGAGAGCACCCAGCTGAGAAGATGCCCATATAGCACCAACTCCAGTGCTATTTATAGAATCTAAAGTATAAATGGCAGACGTGTTTGAGGTTTAATATGTTCGAGAAGATAATTGAAAATCAAATTCCATCTAGCATAAAATACTCTTTTTTGAGAAAGGGATATCGTGAGTGATACAACTTTCATACAATGCTCACTTGAGTATCATAAATTTTTTTCAATTACTTGAGTACTATAATTTATGTACAACGCTCACTTGAGGGTCATAATATTTTTTTTCCAATTACTCGAGTGCCATATATCTTTTCAATCAATCACTTGAGTGCCATGACTTCTTAAAAATATTCACCACGAATGCTATGTTAAGTCAAATTTTTGGCACTTGACTGAACATTTTTAATAATTTTTGCACTTAAGTAATAGATTGGAAGTTATGACACTCAAATTAATGTTATTTTCTAAGTTATGACACTTAAGAGCACGCATGATAATTACTCTATTTCTAACCATCCAATCCTCTCTTTCCAAGTGGCCCGCCTAGAATCCTTAAGTGGCAAGCCTATTTCTTCAATAATTGCACCTAAGGGATGACTAGGCAAGGCTAAAGATTCTACTTAACGGTCAAGTAAGTAGACATTATCGATGATGGCCCGCCTTTCACTTTCCTATTGGCCCACTTGTTTCCCCTCATTTATTGGCATTTATGGAAGTTTGACTAGGAAGTCATTTAACTTGCCAACTAAGTTTCTAAATTTCTATAGGTTCATAATGAGGGTTCGGGTGTCGCCTTTCAATTGGGCCATGTGTAATCCATCTCCATCATAGCCCCCAAGATATTTTTGACCACCATCATAACCTTTGAAAAGTAAGGATAAGCCTTATCCAATAAGGTTTCTAGAGAATTCTTCTCTTTTGACCTTTTTTTAACCAAGAAGGCGGTCTGGAGAATTCCACCATCCAAGTCGGTTTCGGGGCTAGAAAAGGAATCATATGACATGTCTCAAAAAACTAATTTACATGTGCCCGAGGTCCGAGCCACATACCCCAAATTCGCCCAAACCGCTTCCTTAGGGGGTTGGTTGGCCTTGAGGGTCGGCCTATGGTCGGCACAATGGCTGGCCCTTGGGTCAGCACAGTTGGCCCTAGGCGGCTCTAGGACTGGCCCTCGGGCCGGTCCCTAGGCCTCTTGCTGAGCCTAGTGCGACTTTCCCTCATAATTTGGTCCTTGGTCCTCGGATCGGTTCAAAGCTAATTCCAAGGCTACCCATGGCCTAGCACTAAGCCAAGGCACTCATGGACCTTAGGAATTTCGACGGAATCGTCGGGTCTATCCAGGTCTCATTCCGATCGGCGCCCGATCCATCCTCATGGTTCATGGCTGGTGTAATATCGATCCATGATTAGACTTCACCAATTCGAGATTTCTTTTCGTAAATAGGGAATAATGCATTTTTGGTTGAAAGATGATTACTTTTGGTCAAGTCGGATTGTCCATGTATCGGTACATAGTCAGGCGGAATCACCCGCGACCAAGCGCTATGACCGGTTGGATCGACCCATGACCATCTGTCGATCCAAAATCGTCCCATGATAAATTCTCATGACCGAAAAGCCGTTTATGAGCTGGTAGTCCATTCCCATTGGTGTGGTCGGTATACTTTTCATGGCCGATGTCTAAACCAATTCATGACCGGTCGGTTGATCGGACCATGACCGATCATTGATCATTGCTGATCGAACCAATCGATCCATGGCCAACAGCCTATGATCGACTCATTCAGGACCTTATTGCCAATCTCAGGGGTTGGTTTTCGAGGATGTTACACAACATAGGAGTGCGTGGTCTCGGATGCATTTGGAAGACAAATTGCTGCCATTCCCGGCTAGCTTGAGCCCACCATGCGTTCACGTTTTCCGAGGGTTGTCTAGGCTCTTTTTCTTGTGCTTATAAGAGTAAACACTATCAAAACATAATGCATTGGCAACATAATAGACATTACCAATCATAATATGTTGCCGGTATTTTCTAGTCAGATCTGATATGAGTCTCACATATTTTTGAAACGTGATTGATTTTATCTATTAGACTTCAATTACGTAATACTTGCTCTTACTTCTTATATGTCTCTCTCCTCCACCCTTACATTATTGACCATCAAATAAGGATTGATTATCGGCCTATAAACTACTTGGTGCTGTTGCACAAAAACTACTAAAAATAATAACTAAGAAGCTGAGTGTGATTGAACTACTTAGCTTTTGGTTCTTAGGCAGCTTTTCCCAAGTTGGCTTCTTATTTCAAGTTTTTGCGGCTATTAACAATTCAAACGGTATCTATACCACTTGAAATAGCCCTGGGAGCCGTCCCATGCTCCTTTAAGAGTGGCATGCTTGTGAGCCGAGAGAGCCAGTCTTTAGGCTTCGCACGTGAAATTACCAAGAATATTCGCTACTACTTGTAGTCCCTTGTGGAGCATATGTACTTTTTAACAAGAGATTTTAGTCAAGTTTCAATTTGTTCATGTCGTAGAATATTCCATGTGGTAGAATACTCGTCATATTGCTTTCAATATTCATCCCCACATGCATGCAAAGCAACATCCGCATTGCCGTTGATCTTTGTCGACATTATGAGTGTATACGCAATATAATTTTAACAATTTCATTATATCCCAATTAATGCTAAAAATTCTTTACTCTTGTGAATCACTTGCGTGGATTGTGTGTATAGAAGTGCTTATAAAGGTATGGTTCATTGCTCGTACCTAATATATAGGTCACGGATGGGGACGTCTTACATGACAGTACATATTTGAGTATATAACAATTATAGAAGGAGCAAATAAAAGAACCGCAAACTGAGCTAGTTAAAATAAATGGACAAAAGACAACTGAGTTGCCTGGTTTTGTAGGGCAAATGATTAATGATGACACCTGCATGACGAAAATAAAGCACATGAGCAATTGAACTTAACAATATCAATGATAAAATCCTAGTTCTGCAGCGAATGGCCAACCCCAGGGCTGTGGCCAGGATCCGTGGGCCTGAAATCATCTAAGCTATGGTCGGCAGATGGCAGCGGTGTTGTCGCCGCCACCACGGCACTTGGCGACGGCAGCGGCGCCAGAGTGGTAGACACATCAGTGTTCGTGGCTCTGTTTAAAATTTCACCATGCAAGTTTTTGCTCTGCTCGGCTTTGGTTTTCCTTGGTTCGTTTTCTAGGAGTTTGTGCACATTTTGCAGCTTGTTTGGGAATGACTTTTGCATTTGCATGGTTAGCTTCAACTGCCTAGCTTGAGTGTACTGGAGTTTTAAAGTGAAGGCTAGAAGAAGAAAGCCAAAGGCAAGGAGAACCTTGCTTGGGTTCATGGGAGGGAGGAAGGGAGAGGGAGGGAGAGAGTATGCAGCTAAGAAGATGCCTAGAGAGCATCAGCTCGCATGGTATTTATAGAATCAAAGGAATCCTACCTAACTAGTACGAGATTCAATAAACTAGTATGAGATTCAACAAGTTCAACAAAATAAAGAGAGATAACACGAAAATTATAAAGTCACGCAGTCTACACCACCTCATCGTGACATGACATCCCTTAATTTTATGAGGTCATATTTTCCTTCATCTCCTATTAGAGAAACTATTCTTCTTATTGATAAGGCTATAAATATGGATGTCGCCCACATTTATATTTAATTAAATTTAAGTATTAGTGACGTTAATAATTTGTAACTCACAATTAGATGTATTATTAAAGAAAGTTCCTTTCAACTGTGAAAGGAAGAAAGCGTAACCATTTTTTGAAAAGGGAATTAGGACCTTTTGAAGCACCCTACAATTCTCTAGAGCATGATGCCTTCAAATTTTTTTTGAGAGAGTTTTCTTAGTGAAAATTCGAACTGCTGACCAGACTATCATAGCATCATAAATTTAGGGTTGAGTCTTCACTAGCTCAATTTTTCTTACAGTTTTCTGAGTCATCAATGTACTCCTTTAGTAAACATTCAAATCCTGAGCTTGCTTCTTTAGATATGAAAATGTAATTTAGATACAACATACATAGTTGCACTAACAAGCTACTTTATTGCTTTTGTGCTCCAACATTTTGTCTAGTTGGACTTTAACTCGTTTGATATGTGCAACATATTTTTCCTTGATATGTTCTATGTATTTTTTCGAAATATCAGCATGTGATGCTTCAGTCAAGTTAGTTCAATGGTCACTTTGAATTTCACTTTTCTAATTGGTACTATTTCTTATATAAGGATAATCTACACCCACACACACACATATATTGACCATAATCAACTTATTTTACATTCTCTAGCTCATTTGACCTATGCTCTAACCGGACCTCTATCCACAGGTCTCAAAACTTTAGGATGAGTCTAAGTCTAGTAGAAAATGTAATACAGTAAGCGAGAACCTTTCGGTGAATGTCGTTTTTTTTATAATTTAGATGTTCCCCTTTAACTGCATTGCTTACTTGACTGCTGTCTAATGTATTCGGCTTTTATCATTACTTTCAACCAATACATTGTTAGAGGAAATTTCAAGACATACTGAATTTGTATGTTAGATAGTCATTTATACAATTCCTAAATCCCAACTATTAAAGGAAGATCCAATATTCAATAACCTACCTTCCGATATCAAGTTAAAAACTCTAGACTTATGTATGGTCTTCATGATCATTGATCATCATGGTACAGAACATAAGGCAAACAACTCTTTTGTGATTCTCCGACGAGGTGCGAAGAATTCATGCCAATAGAAAATGTGCCTCAACCCTTTGCAAAATTTTCTCCCCTCTCCTTAAATCATCAGAACCCAACGAACGGTCATCGACACATTTTACTATTTACTAGAAGGAAAGCACGTTGATGCATGTGGAAGACAAATTGCTGCCACACCTAGCTAGCTTGAGCCCACCATGCCTTCACGTTCTTCGAAGTGCTGTCTTGGCTGTTTCTCTTGTACTTCTTCAAGCAAATATAATATCAACTTAATTTATGTGTAATGCAATGAATATAACTAATCACAATATGTCATTGGCGTTTTGCAGTCAGATTTAACATGGTTCTCACATATTTTTAAAACATGATTGATTGATCAAGTAAACCTTTTTTTATGAAATACTTGGTTGTGATTCACATATCTCTCTTCCCCTCAAGGAACTTTAACATTATAAACCATTAAATAAGGATGGAGTATCAGCTTTCCAACTAGTTAGTGTTGTTGCCCAAAGAATAATATCAAAAATAGGGAGCTTTTTAAATGTTACCTTCTTGTTTTCAATTTTTGCGGCTATTAACAATTCAAATGGTATCTTGAGTCTTGACCCCTTGGAATTGCCTTAGAGCCGTCACATGGTTTTTTCATGAGTTGCATACTTAGGAGCTGAGAGAAAGACCCAATGTTTCTAGGCCTCGAATGGGGAACATTACTAAGAATATTCACTACTACTTGTAGTCACTCGTGGAGTTGGGGAAAGAACACTAGGAGTGCCAAAACTTTCATACAGTACTCACATGAGTGTCAAATTTTTTTTTTCGCTCACTTGAGTGCCAAACCGGAGTGAAATCGTTCAGTTAAGTGCCACTTTCGACCAAAAGTCATCGTGGATTTTTTAATGATTTTTCATATTTTTTAATATTTTTTGATTTATAGCATGGATTTTTTCAATTCTGATGTGGTTTCTCTTCGCATAGCAATCAGAAATGATGTCGTTTCTTTTTGTGCTATGATAAAAAATGACATCGTTTTTCTTCTCATCTCATCTTTGGCCTCTCTCTTCTTTTTGCCTTTTTTTCTTCTTCTTTTTCTTTAGGGCCAACGAGGGTCATTGGTGACCCTCGTCGACCGTGGAATCCTTGCCCTAGGCCATGAAGGCCCAGGGCAAGGCCGTTGGAGCTCGGCCGACTAGTGAAGGTCGTCGCAACCCTGTTAGCCGTGAACAAGGCTGCAACGACCTTCGCCAGTGGCTGGCTAAGCTCCGACGGCCTTGCCCTGAGCCTTCGTGGCCCTGAGCGAGGATCACTGGTGACCCTCACCAACCTTAAAGAAAACGAAGCAAAAAAAAACAAAAGAAAAAATTCCAAAAAATTAATAAATATATTAAAATATTGTTCATCGACGGCCATGTCAACTTTCCAGTAGCTAAATCAGAAGTGGCACTCAAGTGAACATTTTTTTAAACTTGTGGTACTTAAGTGAGCAAAAAAAAAAAAAAATTAGCACCAAAGTGAGCCCCGTACGAAAGTTATGGCACTCATAGTATTCTTCCCTTGTGGAGTTATATGTGCTTTCTAACTTTATGTTTATCTAGTTAAAAAAGATTTCCTCCAATCATACATTTTATTAGTAGATTATAAGTTCCTCCAATCATAAGTTATGACCAATTTTGGCCTAAAATTACTAATATAGATGACCGCTAGTCACTAACCATCCTATATGGCCAATGAGAAGAGGGAGAGCTCTGATTCCAATGTCTTTGGCTACAGCTGGTGCAAGATTTGGGCACTGGCTTAAAAGCAGTTGATAATATTTTCAGGTTTTGTAAGGGGCTTGAGAAGCGAGCGGAGCATTATGGCTTTCTGCTTTCCCTGGTTCCACTCCCATCTAGGCCGCGATTCCCTCGTAGGTCTGGTCGCATCCTCACTGTGATTCCAGTCTATTGTTGTTCAGCTCTCGATGGGATCTCTCCTCTCCTAGGTGAAGACTCGATCCAAGATAGAGTTTTTTACTTGTTTTGGAGAACGCGTTCGAGGAGGAAGGAAGGGGCTTTTGTTGGGGGATTGTTGGGGATTTGTAGAACAACTGAAAAAATTTGCTAGGGGGTTGCAAAGTTTCTCACTAGTTCATGACCTGCAAAGCCAAGAATGTAGCCTAGGTGTTTGACAAATTTTCTAACTGAAGGAAAGCCTCTTTGAGTGTGTTTCATGGTTTAGCCCCTAGAACGCGTCAACCCAGCTGCCACCTCTCACCGCAATCGACATTCTACCACTCTAAATAATAGTGTTCTTGTAGCAATGATTAACACTCAGAGTGGAAAATCTATTGTCTCAGAGTCATCGGTGTCCGAAAAGTTGGAGAACTAAACTACCTCGGCTGTGATTAAAAGCACCCTTTTTAAATCTCTGAAGGAGAAAGATGCTGAGATTTTGAACACAACTGCACCTAAACAAGCTTCCAATTGTGTTACTATAGTCCATAATTGTGATTTCAATGCAAGACTTCGTTGTGGCAATCCTGATTGTGAAAAATATATGTGGGGTTTTGCCTACTACTATAAAACCCGATTGTGTTGTTGAGCCTGAAGTTGGAACTTACAATAAGGAAGCTAACTTAGGGGTAGCTGCTATTACGAGTAATAGTAATATGGATGGAAACTTCTGTGGTTATATCCCACCCTCACCGATCTTTGCTATAGGCCTAAGTCCATCTTGGAAAAGCATTGCTATGGATAAGATCACCCACACAATGAAATTAGATTTCATCCAGCCCAACGAACTTGGTAACAAATTAGGTGCTCCTCCCCTTGAGATTATTGAAGAAAAATGTCGACTAACTTATGCTCGCTTATGTATTCTCATGGATTTTGATAGTTCATTCCCTGGAAATTTTGAACTTGATATAGGGAATGAGGAAACCTTTAGGATTATTGTTGACTATAGCTAAATACCATTAAAGTGCAAAAAATGTAACTGCTTTGGTCATAAGGATTGTACTATGCAGAACAAGGTAGTTTAGGTTCCTCAAACCTAACCAATGGTGAGAGCACTTGTTAATACTGCTTCTATTGTTCCCATCCCATCTAAAAGAATCTCTGTAGTGTTGCCAAATGTCAATTCCTTGATTCCTCAACCGAATGTTCCTATTACTGGGCTGGTAATTCCATGATTGCCTAGCCAAAGACTCTTGTCTTTGCCACTTCTTAGTCGAGTTCATCCTCTATAGATGTCAAGCAAGTTGGAAGTAAGAAGAAAGGCTCCTACAACAAAAGTGCAGCTACTCCCAATTCTTCGACTATCTTAGGAAATAGATTTGCATTATTAGGAGGGGGCAATCATCCTGTTATCTCTAGTTGCCCCCTTGTTTTACTTGAGGATGCAAGGAGTGGAGTTGAACCTCCTGACCAATGAGTCTCCTTTCTTGGAATGTTCAGGGTCTTAATAGTAACCCCAAACAAAAAGAGCTTGTAGATTTTTTTTTGTCTCAAGATTCTCATATCCTTATTTTGATTGAACATAAAATGAAATAGGTAAATGTTGACTTTGTCATAAAAAACAAGTTTCGAGGTTGGAAATGCATTCATAACTATCAGAGCAATAGTCTTAGTAGAATATGGGTATTGTGGAAATCATCCCTTATAAGCCTAACTATGATGGAAATTTCTGACCAAATATACACTAACTTGTTAAGAATCTAGGAGATGACCCATTTCTCCTTTCTGCAGTTTATGGATACAATACTAAAGTTGAATGGAGATCTTTATGGCTAAACATTAACTCATTCTTTGCACGTAATATAAAAAATGTGCCTTGGCTACTAATGGGGGATTTCAATGAAATGAGAGATACAAATGAACGGATTGGATCTAATATCCATTGGACTTCTGGAATGGATAAGCTAAATACTAGATTGAGGAGCTAGCACTCATTGTGCCTCGCATTCATTGAGCCTCACTCCACAGGTCCTTTTTTCGGATGGACAAATAAAATGTTTAATCATTATCTTAGAGCGAGCAAGATTGACAGGGTCTTCATTAATGCAAATTGGCAACACAAGTACTCTCATTATTCAATAGAATTTCTGCTGTCAGGTGTTTCAGATCATTCCTCACTTGGTACGTATTGATGCTACTACTAAGAGAAGGAAGCATTCTTTCAAATTCTTCAACTTTTGGACTGAAAGTTGCAATTTTCTACCGATAGTCCATGCTTGTTGGCAACAGGATATTAAAGGATCGAAAATGTTTATTTTGGTAAAGAAGCTCAAAGCATTGAAACAACAACTCAATATCTTGAATAAATCTCAATTTGGTGACTTGCGTTTGAAGGTCAAGATAGGCAGGAAGAACCTATAGCGATTACAATGCGTTCTTGCTTTAGACCCTTACAATATAAGCACGCAAGAGGAAGAGAAGGCACAGCTAGAGCAACTATTTGCCTTTAGCAAACATGAAGGAGTTCTCCTAAAGCAAAAATCTGGGGAAAGTACAGCGAGAGTGCCAAAAGTTAGCACGGAGGGACACTTAAGTGCCAAAACTTACAAACGGTACACTTAAGTGCCACTTTTCAAAAAAAATGAATCACTTAAGTGACAGGTTGCCGGAACACTATCGGAAATCCTACGTGGCATTTTTTTATTAATTTTTTTGCCTACGTGGCTTGCCGGAAATTGAAACAACAAAAAATCAGCGCAAAACGACGTCGTTTTTGCGCTGATGTGGATTTTTAAAATTATTAATTATATAATATTAAATAAATTTAAAATAAAATATTTTAAAATTGATTAATTTTACAAAAAAAAAGGGAGGAGAAATCGGCGAGGGCTATGCAGCCCTCGCCGCCGCCACCGTCACCGCCCCACCATCGTCGAGAAGAACTGACGACAGTGAGCGAGGGTCGGCTGAGGTTGCCGAGCCTCGACCGACCTGCGGTGAGGGCCCGCCGGCCCTCGCCCGGCCGCCCATGGCCTAGCAGGGCGAGGGCCAACGACCCTTGCCAGATCTAGGGGAGGGTCACGACCCTCGCCCCAGATTTGGGCAAGGGCCTACGGGCCCTCGCCGCAGGCCGGCCAGGGTTGCCAGCGACTGGCCGGGGCTCGGCGTCCCTGGCCAACCCTCGCCCACCGTCGCCGGCCCTTCCCGACGACAGTGGGGCGGCGACGGCGGCGGCGGCGACGAGGGCTGCATAGCCCTCGCCGATTTCCCCTCCCCCCTTTTTTTTCTTTTTTTTTAATAAAATCAATTTTAATTTTTTTAAAATCTGACATGGACAATTTTTTTTTATTAAAATTGCCGCGTGAAATTTTTTATTTTGAAAAAAATGCTTTGTTAGTAAATGAAATCACCGGAAAATGGACATGTGACAATTTGGCCGGATTTGGCACTTAAGTAATCCCTTTTGCTCCGATTTTGGCACTTAAGTGTACCATTTGTAACTTTTGGCACTTAAGTATCCCTCCGTGCCAACTTTTGGCACTCCTGGGGTCCGTGTGTCGCAAAAATCTCAAAATTTATGGCTTAAAGAGGGGGAAAACAACAACAAGATTTTATTTACCTCCATGATGTGTAGAAGTGCTAAGAATAGAATTACTCAACTCTCACTTGATGATGGAACTATTATCACAGATGAAAGCGCTCTTAGAAATACAATTGTATCATATTACCAACACATACTTGACAACTCTGGATACATTCATATCCCTTATGAGTGATATGCCTCCTTATTCCCTGATGTAAGTGACCTCATGGCTATGCTAAGCTTTCAACGTACTGAGATACTTAGAGTTCTCAAAGGCATTAACGACTTCAAAGCTTCGGGTCCAAATGAATATAATAGTTTATTCTACAAAAAAGCTTGGCCCATCATAGGACATGACATAGAGGATGCTATCATGGACTTCTTCTCTTCAAGAAGGATGCTGAAAACTATAAATTCTACTCTCATATCCCTTCTATCAAAGGTCCTGAATCCATCCCGCATGACGGATTTCAGACTCATCTCATGTTGCAATGTTCTTTATAAGATCATATTAAAGCTACTTGCAAAAAGAGTAAGCTATTTCCTTCCTTCGGTTGTTGGCCTCAACCAAACTACTTTCATCTCAGGTCAACAAATCTCGGAGAATATTTTGCTTTACTAGGAACTCCTTCACAACTACCATAAGGGCGACGAAGGTAAACATGTGGCAATAAAAATTGACCTCATGAAAGCTTTTGACATGGTAAAATGAGAGGTGGTACTTGGGATTTTAAAAGCTATTAACTTCCACCACACTTGATTGATATGATAATCCAATGCATAACTACATTGAGGTTTTCTATGAACCTTAACGGCGAACACATTGGCTGCTTTGCTAGCACCAATGGATTACGACAAGGCGACCCACTCTCTCCTTATCTATTTGTCTTGGTTATAGAGATTTTTAATAGAATTATCATTGAAAAAGTGGCTACATATTCTTTCAAGTATCTTTGGCATTGCAAAACTGAGAAAATCACTCACTTATGCTTTGTTGATGATTTGTCTTTTTTTTTTTTTTTTTGCTCATGGGGATGCCGATTCTATTATCTACCTTATTGAAGCACTTGATGATTTTGCAAATCTCACTGGACTACATTTTAACCTAGATAAATGCCAATTTTTTTTCTTTGGATTGACCGAAGTAGAAAAGGGTATTATATTAAATCACATGCCTTTCCCCATAGGCACCCTTCCAATAAGATACCTCAGTGTTTCTCTTGTCACTAGATGACTCATGCTTGCAGACTGTAAAAGTTTGACCGACTAAATCTTCAAAAAAATAGAAGGTTAGGGCATGCAACAAATCAACTATGCCGATCGTCTTCAATTGGCCAAATATGTACTTAGTTCCATCTATACTTATTAGATGCAAATAATTTTACTTCCAAAGCAAACCATATACAAAGTGGAGAAGAAGATTAGATAATTTTTATGGAGTTGAAATATGAAAGGCTATCAATCACATAAAGTTGCTTGGGAAATTGTTTGCTTGCCAAAAAGAGAGAGAGGACTAGGGTTGCTTAATCTAAATTTATAAAACAAACTTTTACTGGCCCGCATGTTATGGAGCCTCATAAATTGTCCATCGTCTTCTTTATGGAGCAAGTGAGTTCATAGTACCAAATGTAGAAGCATTTCAATTATGCAGCTTGAAATTAAAGGTAGTATGGTATGGAGTTGGCGTGATATTCTTAAACTAAGGCCAACGTTAGCTCCAACCATATCTAGACAAAGATATTGTTGCAAAGAGTTATATGATGAACTCAAGAATGTGGGACCAGCTATGGGATGGTACCAACTGATATGGACAGGTGGAGTTAGCAAACAAAATTTTATTGGATGGCTAGTTTGTAGAGATAAACTCCCAACAACATGTATCATATCACGTTAGATGCCTACAGTAGTAATCCATTGTAATTTCTATTTGGTTAATCTGAAAATCGAGAATCATCTATTCTTTCATTGCATGTGGACGGGAAGCATATGGTGTATTATCCTTGCACAATACAAAATTTGCTATAACTTAAGAGGATGGAATAATAAAATCCAATAGATGATCAGGCTACGAAAGGTAAGGACTTGGCATTAAGGCTTTCAAAATAACTTTTTTAGCAACCATATATTGCATTTAGATGGAACGTAATTGTAGACGTTTCCAAAACAAGTCAAATGATGTCTTTATTATTGTGGCTAAAATTTGTAAGGTTGTTAGAGACCGATCATCATTTTACAAAAAATTTAAACCTTCCCAAACAAATGTAATTTTGGCTATGAAGACTCCTCACTTCATTTTTTTACGTTCTTAGTTATCTATATAATGATGGGAGATGCTCCTAAGCTCTTGTATGTCATCTTATAAATGATACTTACATTTCAAATATATATAAAAAAAGTGAAAATATGAAATAAAGATACAAATAGGGATCTAGAAAGATTTGAACTTATGACCTCATATTTTGATACTATGTGAGTTTTTATAGGACACTATCAACAGTTGTAAAAGTTTAAGTTTTTAGATGAAAAATGTAATAATATTTTTTAGTATTTTAACGAATTAAAGATGATATTTTACAAGAGTAAGTTTGATTCGTCCTTTGGCATAATTAGACCCCTCAAATGTAATTAATATAACATTTCTTATTGATTAAGCACATTACCATCGTAAATAAGGACATTGTCAACAACCAATGATGGTGAACTTTTGTGATGAAGGGTTTGTGAGCAATGAAATTCTAGTCATAAAAAACAACATTCGGAAAGAGGAATGACATTTCATTTTACTACCTAATGAATGGTTGAACCTAATGCCATGGAGCTATCACGTCATAAGCCATCCTAGGAAACTCTTTT
>MU090130.1:2235-43550 GCA_014858505.1 Corymbia citriodora subsp. variegata
TACCTACATTAGATGAGGAAGAATGTCACACAACAGTTGTTCCTTGTGGAACATCCACATCAAGAATTCAGGACCTCTTAAGACAGATAATGCCGTGTAGAGCAAAAAGACCTGTACTATGGATGAAATTGCTGAAGAGGCAACACATGATAATTGTAGAAAAGAAAAAAGAACTACAGAAAATATGAGTTTTTCCATTCAAATATCTTAAATTTATGTTTATGCATGTAAAAGGACAATAAACTACCAAAGTTGAGGTGGGTAAGGATTCGTTTTCTATTTCTTTGCATTCTCTCGCGGATGCAGCCACAGGAAACTCAAAAGCAGGATCTTCTTGTCCACCATCATGGTTTCTAGGTACAGTTGAACCCTTGCTCGTTTGCTGCAACTTCACCACTAAAATTTTGTTTTCAATTGCTAGCGACGTCAACTGCACATAAAGAACATATTTCATTTACTCAATGGCAATTTTTAATAGGGACCAGATGATGCGAACTGATACAGGAGGAACTACAATGAAAAATTTAATCAGTTTCAGCTGCATGAGGAAGGACCATCTCGAACAAATGTATGCACATGACAAACAGATTTACCTGCTTATGGAGGCGTTCTCTCTCAATTGCTAGCTGCATGACAAGATTAGCAATAACTTTCGCCTGAATTCCAATGTTCTTGGCAGCTGCTAGTTTTGACTCTTCAGCATGATGCAAGGCCCCCTCCAAGCCTTGCATTCTTCCCCTCAAGAAAATCAGTTCATCGGTTAGCTCCGCATTCGATTCAGATAGTATGACGCATTTCTCCTCTGCACTATCAGCACGACTTTCAGCTTTTGCAACTTTAAGCTTCAGATCCTCGATTATATTCTCCATATCTTTAATAGCAGAATACAACATCGCTTGCTTCTCCTCACTAGCATCGGCTGATGCAACAGCACATTGAAGTAGAATATCTGACTCCTTCAACTGCCTCTCAAGTGCTTCACCCTTCTCCACTGTCAAGCAACTGCTTTTTAGAAAAACCAACTCTTCATTAAGCTTCTTATTTGTAACTTCTAGTGATTTGTAATTGGTTTCTGCATTCTCAACTGTACTTTCTGCTTCTGATAACTTCTTTTTAAGATCTTCAATAAGACTTTCCATTTCTGACATTCTATGAACTGCAACATTAGTTTCTTCCTGACTTCCATCTTCGGACCCCTTAGCAGTTTCAAATTCTTTCACCTGCCTCTCAAGTGAAGTCACCTTGTCCTGAAGAATTGAATTCTCAGATTTGGCAATATTTAGTTTATCTTGAACTTCCTCCAAACAGGCTCTTAAGCCATCCACCTGAGCAGAAAGAGAGTCACTAAGTTCCTTTCTGCTGACTTTAAGCTGCAGCAAAGCACTTTCCTTCACTTTCAACTGTTCAGTGGTGTTGTCCAACTTAGACCTTAGCTCAGCTTCTCGCTGAATCAAGTCATTTGTATTAAACTGGGTGACTTGGAGTCGACCAAGTAGATCTCTTGAGATGCCCAGAAGAACCTCAGCAGAATTATCTGCCTCAAACAATCTCTCCCATGCATCAAATACTTCTTCCAAACAAAATACTTCTTGCTCTGCAGACTGCAGCCTTAGTTTCATGTCTTCATCGCTTTGCTTTGTCTCACTTAACTTCTTCTCAAGATCTAATTCTCTAGCCAAAGATTTCTCCAGCATCCTCAAGAAATGCTTATGCTGTGTAGCTGTTTGAATTTTGGTTTTTGTCTCAACATTCAATGATCCACCATTTGCCAAGAAGCCCGCACCAGTCTCCCTTTCCCCTGTCAAATAGACACACAGATCATTCATGACTCTTTTTTATGCATGAAATGAAATTCATCTTCACATACAGCACGAAGAAGCAAATCAACTATTCACACAGATTCCTGATTATAGAGTCCCTATAAATTAACTGCCTCAGTTAAAATGGAAAAAATGGAAGGAATACCAGAACAACAACCCAAACTTATATCATGATAAGGGATTTTATGAGATGGTACATGGCAGGAACACTGGGTATCACACACATGGCGCCAAGTAGAATAACACTCAAAGCACAAGGGCAATAGAAATTGATCAGTTAAAGCATGCCATCACTGCCACATGGTGTGACAGTCACAGAAATTATTTTTGTCCTTATATCACTAAGTAGGCACCTGAGCAAATGGAAGAAGAAGGGGGTAACCACTAACCAGCAACTCCTATAACCCTCAAACAAGGGAAGCCTGTTTTCAATTTAAATATTTCTCTTCTATCTTATTGAATCTCTAACATTAACCTATAAATATAACAAGCTCAAACTAAGTTCCCAACTGAAAACAACAAAACAATAACTGAAAAATGAAAGAAAGAAATTCTGCCAGAAATTGTTTCAATAACTTACTCCTCTCTTCTCCTATAAAGCATGATAATGTCTTCTGGAACATGGAAGATTGCGCTTGCAACTCAAAGACCTGCTCCCGCAGCTGCTCCAATGTTTTCTCTGAATCACTTAACTTCTCTTCCCACTCTAGGGAAGATGTTCCAAGGTTTTGGGACGAATATATCCACTTACGAGACTCCTCAATCTCTTTCTGAAGAGTAGTAATGAAATCATCCAATTCTTTCACCTCTGAATCCAAAAACCCAGACAAGATGTCGCATTTCAAGCCCTTTTCCAAGGAACTCGCCATTTTCTGACCTCTCTCTGAATCAAGTACTTCGAATTCACTCTCTTCCGTCGCCACATGCATCATGAGTATATTAAGATTGTAAAACTTCTCAAAAGTACATGCCAAATCATGGTCTATCCCTGTCAGAACCCCCCCAGCCCTTCCCAACTCTCCATTTATTTCTCCACTAATCGAGGTACCAGCAACCGACTCAACTTTACATGACCCTAGCTCTGAGCGATTAGTGTCAATATCATCAACAGAAACGCTCACATCTGAAACAGGATCTACATCCATCTTATGAGCTTGATATTCCAAATGCCACCCTTAATACCTGAAAACCAAATCCAAGGACAAAAAGGCCAACAATCAAGTCAAGAAACACAATGGGGAGAAACAGAAAAATGACATGAGCACGAATTGTAAAACTATGCCCGAAACAAGAAAGGCATCATCCAAAATAAAGATAGACTCATCAAGCTGCAAACAGACAAAACAAAGACTCACCACTTTCGATAAACAAGAAAAAAAGTTCCTCCAACGATCCAACATCTCCATAAAAACGAAATACAATCCATATAAACCATCTTCAGAAGAAGCAAAGAGGCAATAAGAACATCTTCCGACCCAGAATTTTCCATCAAAAATACAATTATATAGATTTACATTCATCCAGCAGAAACATTTCCCATAAACAACCATCATGTGTTCCATAAAACTCCATAAATAAATAAATAAACAAATCAATCCAAAGAATTCATTCCTCCCAATAACCCCACAAACGACCTCACAACATCCCTCCAAATCAACCAAAACGAAACACCCATCTCAAGAAAATGCCTAAAACAAACGCACGGAATGGGCGGAATAACGTCGCGGCAAGAAAAGATCCATTGCGAAAGATTTCATCCTTTAATCGGATAAAGGAAAACAGACCCCAAAAAAACCTTCCGGGAAGAAATAAATCAAGAAGCAAAAGATGGGAACTAATACTCAGAGGAGGAGAGGACACTCGCGACGCACCTGAACCTCGCGAGAAGCATCGTCCGGGGGGAAGGGAGGTCTTTTCGAGCTCGAGGAGAGCGGAACAGGACCGAAGCGGTGCGAGAGGTTTTCCACCAAAAAAGGGAAAGGAGAAGGAGAAAAACACTGACAAGGAAAAAGGTGGCGAGTGTTCGAAATTTAATAATAATATAAAAGCGGAATACCGAATTAGTTAAAAATTAAAACCTCGGATGAAGCGGTTTTCAGGATACCGTGAGGTCTCGCTTCTCGATGAGCGGTGACCGGTCCGAGGCCGAGGCCAGCCCACAACGAGCGGCGCCACTCCTTATGGCCGGGCTGGTCATTTTGTGGGATAATATCGTTAGGCACACTCGGACCATATGCACTCGATGCATTCAGATTGTTAAATTTTGTGGGACTTATCTGAGGCATGAGATTTAACGATTCATACCAAGTGGACTAACCACATCAAGCACTTCTCAATATTTTCTCTTTTAAGAGTATCATGCGAGATTCACATGATTTGGATTAGTAAATAATACATTTGAGTGCAAAGGTATCTAACTAGACTCTATAGTGGTTCTTGCCAACCAAGCCACTCAAGATACCATGTCGAGTCCAATGCGGTCCACCAAACAAAGTGGGAATGGGCCGTTCTTGTACACATGTCGTCTCACTTCTTGTTTGTCGTACTATAAACTACAAATTAAATCATGCAATCATTATAATAATTTAATTCAATCAATGCTGATTACTAATGAGATTACACAATCTTTAAAGTAATATGCCTTTTGGAGTAACCCATTAAGTGAGATAATCAAAAGTCATGCCAATGAAGCGTTTTATCTAAATTGAAGAAGTGGAATCATCCTTATCTAGGATCTTGACAAGGATCTAGAAATGGCAAAATAGTCAAAAATCCAGTTTTGAAGTTATATTTAGTAGGCTGGGTTATATAAAGACTATTAAAAATTTTAAAATAGACATGTGCTTTATATTTAGTTGGATTGCATTATTCTCTATGCCAAATGAAGTTATTGCACACTGCACAAAGAGATACTACTAAATTTGATTCTCAACATTATATGCGATAATCTTTTCCGTAACAGATAAGTGTGATGCTACTACCATATAACCATATAAGTAGATTTCTAAAACTCCGCCTTCTTTCTTTCAGATACTTTTCAAAAGTTTTCACGTCAAATTGTTGATTTGGAACCCAGCCAAACTCGATCCGATCCACTTATTTAACAAGTCCATGAGGATGCAAGTGTATTCACCTATATTCAGCCAAGACCCGACCATGACATGTGACTTGCTTGTCTCCCTTTGGCAGCATCCAATGTTTTCCACACGCAAACCTTTGAAGATTCCTCTGCTTTTATTAGTAGGAGTGTGGGAGGGACTATCAACATCTGCGACCCTTTCAGAGCTATCATAAGAGTTACACAAATGGTGGAATATTCAACTTAGGTCATTACTTCCATGCATCATCTATGACCTGAAGTTCATATATTAACAAGCACGTAATCGCACCTTCACCAATATACTAATAACCTCGAAATCTCTCCATTAGTCTCTCAACATAAGATCTGTTGTACTGATTTGAAGGTACTAGGTGCTAACTCATTTCGGGAAAATAACACTATAAGTACATGAATATTTGTCATTGGGTATCTAAACTTTTCTTTTGTTCAATCAAGTCCTTGGGTATCCCATTGACTTTTCAAATATAAGTCAATGGGATATGTCAATTAATAACACTACTACAAAATACCAATTTAGACACTAACACTGTTAGATAGTTATTCCCTATCCACATTAACATTTAATGTGTCCTCCTGAGTTGGTGTCACATTTTTAGAGACATATTGGACAGCTAAAATTGTCCAAGTTGGCACACGTGCACTTTTAATATCTTCCCTCATCACCCAACACTTAAATGGAGATGGCATATTTTTCCTTAGTAAGCAAGCCACATCATCAATTTTGCTTATATTTGGCCAAGTAAACGAGCCATGTGAGCAAAATCTTATGACATTGCAATTTTTAAACAAAGACCTCAAATCGAGTAGAATATGAAAAACTTGGATCCTTTTTTTTTTTTTTATCTATCATCTTTTGACTCTCAACTTACTTTTATACTTTTGCCTTGCATCTTTGCAAGGCGTGGGAATTGAAACCCATACTTAAAGTTAAACATTCCCACCTGAACCCCTAAAAAGATAAAGATTTGAACCCTCACTTCCTCATTTCCAAGTGAGAAGAGTGGCTACTTGAGTAAGCCCTAGTGGTTAAAAACTTAAATACTTGATCAAATAAATAAATAAAAGTCTACATACTACATTGTAAAACGGGCAAAATCTCGTGGTGTCATTTTCCTGGGCACTGCTCTTTTTGGATGGCATTCTCCCAACACTAAAGGGGAATTCTGATGCCAAACTCCCGTCCAACTCCAGGTTTTAGTGAAAATTTATGAAGTTCGAGTGTTATAGAATGACTGAATTTTCTTCTTCTATGAAGACGAAGTCCACGAGCCAAAAACTTGTCCAGAACCTGAAACTTTACTCCTTTGTTGGATGCAGAATTCGGTTGGTGGAAGATGATTCAACCGCCAGAGAGATATCTGCAGAAACAAAACAAGCCCAGCCCTTGACCGATATCAGACACCATGTTCCCTGATTGCCATCAGCTGAAGGACACAAAACCAAATCACATGTTTTTTAAGTTACCCGCAGGATCCGGAACTTTCATTCCAAGATTTCGAAAACTGAAGTCTCCAAGTTTTGAATCACAACCTCTCTCAAGAATCCCATTCCCATTTTGCACTTGTCATTGTAGTCGCGATCATCCACAGACTTCTCTAATCTACATATCTAAACATTGCTTACTCAATCCCCAGATGCTCGTTCCTCTTGCAGTATATGCCCCGAATCAGTCCTAATCCAGCGTCCCCATCCCCAAGTTGTCGTTCTAACCTTATCAGAATCAGTTTGCCACTCGATTGTCATCAGAATGCATTGAAAAATAAAATATTCAAGAAAATAATCTTATCTGCACTTAATAACATTCCAACAGGCAAGGTTCATCAGCATGAGCTTGTAATCAACTCAGTTCGCGGAGTAAATACACATTAAAAACACTAAAAACCTTCTCAATGGACATAAGCTTTAGTAGTTGCAGAACCAGTAGGCATCTCCATAACCTTAATCCTCAAGTCTTGGAAATTTTTTTCAACTACACCATAGCAAAAATTAGCAAGCATCAAAAGCTAATGAAGCGCAGAAAGGATGAGAGCAGTAATTTGAACTTAAACCATTGGAAAATGCAGCACTGTCCCTGAATCACTGTAGATTCACCACAAGTTTACGAATGCTTGTAAAGCCTAGAAAAGATAAAATTAAAACCAACTTCTGTACAACAAATACACAAAGGCGACAACAACAAAAAAATCATGATCAACATCATAGCAACAGAAGAAAACTTTGTAACAGAGCTAAGCATTTCAGTCCATCCAGAATGATGCTCTTTGAATATGTTTAGAGTCTTGGTATGGTAACAATTTGCAATTTAAACTTTTAATCTTCTGTAGCCTACATGCTATAATACACACACAGCTATTGCTTGATCTGTGAAGTTACAAAAGAGGAGAAAGAAATGCTGTTGAAAAACAACAGAATGGAATCAGCATATATACTATAAAATATGCTTTCGATGAATACGAATCTGTTTGGGCTGTGCTATACTAATCTCTTCTTGAACTGTTTTCAAATCATCAGTATGCATAATCACTCTTAATTTCCAACTTTCTCAAAACTTAGTTGCAAAATCATCTCTCCCACAAGATGTTCTCCATGCTCTTGGTGTTGGTTCTTGAAGAAAATGAATCTGTTTTTGCTGTGATATACTGATCTCTTCTTGAACTGGTTTCACATCATCAGTATGCATAACCACTCTTAATTTCCAACTTTCTCAAAGCTTAATTGCAAAATCATCTCTCCCGCGAGATGTTCTCCACACTCTCAGTGTGGGTTCTTGCTGATACTGCTTAAAGATAATTCTGCTCTCAAGTCATACCAGAAGCTCTTGTCTAGCTAACTTTTGTGCAAGTTTTGAAGCATTAAAGCCCGTGTCTTTCCATCAGGCTTAAGCCCTTTCTGATGCATTCTTGTGTACATCTTCTTTGCAGAACCAATCTTGCCCCTCAAACACATCCCTTGGATGACAGCATTGTATAGAGATGCATTTGGTGAAACCTGCTGCAAACAAGAAAAAGTGTCACTATATAATAGGTCTTTTACATTCTTCATGAAGCATCACCAAATTAATGGCAGAGCCTAGCAACTGTCGGAAAAAAGACCTGAAGAGACTATAAGATAACAAAAACCAAGAATGAAAACAACTTCATGCTGTAGGGAGTGTGAACAAGCTGAGGATGTAAAGGACAAATAAGCTACTACAATTTTTCAAAAGAATAGACTGTCATCAAAACCAATCAATAAAAAGGCAGAATTTTAAATTTCCGGAAGAAAATGGCACCTATCACTCATTTTGAGATAATTAAAAAGATGAATATTGGTATGATGGTTAAGCATGCAAAGAAGCTCACTTCACCTTCAGAATTTCCTCTATTTCAGTCCAGAGAGATCCCCAAATGCAACTTCTTACAAGAGATAGATGGGTAAACAAATCAGGAGTGCAGTTCTTGTGGATCATGTGTTCATACACTTGCAAAGCTATTTCTGGCTTTCTTGCAACCTCACAAGCATTAATGACAAGATTACAAGATGCCGTTGAAACTGATAGCCCAGCAGTTTCCATCTTCCAAAGAAGTTGAAGAGCTCTATCCCATAACCCAAGTTTAGAACAAGACATCAAAGCAGTGTTGTACAGATGAACGTTGAGCTGAGAGGGCTGCTCTCTCATTATGTTGTCAAAAAGCCGAAGAGCATCACCTGGCCGGCTTGCCCGATACAAAGCGCTAACAAGTGCATTCATTGTGTAAGCATCAGGAGTGTGGCCAAAAGATTTTGTCATGTTATAGACCTTGAATGCTAACTCGACCTTTCCAGCTTTGCCAAGCGAATTAATCAATGCATTGCATGTGATCAGATTTGGCTCAAGTGCATTGCTCAACATATTCTGGTAGATGTCGAGCGCTAAATCCCATTTACCTTCTTTCGTACATGCTTTGATTATAGCTTGCGATATATCAGCATTGGCTTTATATCCATTTAAAATCATCTCCTCGTAAGCATCAATTGCAAGCTCATACTGACCACAACGGACAAACACACTGATTAATACGGAATAAGTGACTTTGGTTGCTGTAAGGCCATTTTCCTTCATGCTCATCCAAAGCCTGTCACACTCCTGCCAATAATTCATCCTTCCACAGATGGATATAATGGTGTTGTAAACAATGGCATCAAAATCTTTATTCCCATTTCCTTCCTCTTCTAATTCCATAAACATTCTGAGCGATGAATCGCAACCTTGAGCATGTGCAACCGCTTTAAGCATTAAGCTATAAGTATGCTGTGTGGTGATTGCTTTGACCTTCATAAACCTAAAAACTCTCATTGCATCATCATTAAGACCATTCCTCAGAAGGGAGGATAATAGAGAATTACAGGCATGCGCATTTGGATGCAGACCTGCCAATTCCATTGACCTGAACAACTCCAACGCACTTCTAACCTTGTTTTTTCTACTAAGTACCAAAACCCGCTTCGATAACACCTCTGCATCCATTTCCTCCAGAAATTGCACGCCCTGTTGGTTCACAATAACCGATTCCGATGTCGCCAGACCCTCATTTACACTTCCGCAACCCAACCCGAAGTCATTAAAATCCGAATCTCTCCATGGAACCAACCCATTTACGCTGAGACTCAACTCTAATTCTTCATTTTCAATCTGAACCACGTCCTCGGCTTTTTCTTCCTCATCCATTAACCCTGGTATCGCCGTACTAAGCGTAACCCTCACAACACCAGACTCATTCAACCTCACCGAACTAGAACACGAAGTTTTGGCCTCCCCATCAGAAACCAAACTGAGCTTATGCATCATCACCGACCCGAACCACAGCAGATGCCTGGAGCGGATTGTGCACAGACAACCCGCGAACCGAGTCGATAAAGTTGCTCCGGAGACGAATTTGTTCGACAATGTTGCCATGAACACGACAGGAATTCACGTCTCAATTGCAACTGAACATCAAACTTTTTGGTTCCTAAAGGCAGGGGATAGACGAAGAACTCACCTTCAGATGCATGGCCAACTCGGAGAACAGCTCAAGCACCAAGTACTTTGCACTGAAAGCCTCGTCCACGGATCAAAATCGAGGGAAAAGAAAAAGTGGGTTCGACAAAATTCAGAGGATGGAACGTCGGTAACTGAGTCGCAGAGATTGGGCAGCGAACACTGACTCGTGCTTGGCAAAGAACCCCCAAAAGAATATCCCGGGGACTCGGATGGAGAGAGATATGAAAGGTGAGGACGGGCTCGGAACTGGCCGGGTTTTAGGCGGTTCTCGGTCCGCTCCCAATTCCAGACGTGGAAGGTTTCTTTCTCCCCATTTTTTTTCCAGAATTTCAATTCGATGCGAATTTGAAAAATCTCATTTTTAGAGATACAAGCTTAAATTGTAAAAAAAAAAACTTGTTGTAATCTCTTCTTCTTTTTTCATTTTACATTTTAAGGGAAATTGTTTCCTCCTAGAGTAATAAATAAAAGGAGTAATAGTATTGAAAAAAGAAGAAAAGAACAACAAAAATAAAAGGAATAATCGGTGTTCATGATGCATATATTGTTTTCCTGTATTAGACCGAAGGATCTTTTTGGAAATAGATGTGAGGATGGGAATTAATTATATGAAAAGACAATTTCAATTTCTAATAAATATGGGGAAAATGTAGAATCTGAAAGAAAGAAAAGGTTATAGGAATTACTAGTCTAAGAATCTACTTGGATGAAAATAAAAAATTGATTTTCATGAGTGATTTGATTAATTGTCCACTCAAACTAAAATGATATATTTAAAATGAAAATTCCATTTCTTAAAGAGTAAAGGAAATGAAAAGAAAATTTTCAAATACAGACCCGAAATGAATGCCTTTTCCAAGAAAAGGGCCCGAGTAAAAGTTCTCTTATAACAACTTGAAATGACTATTTAAGTTCCATTCATTTCATAGAAAAAGATAATATTTTTCGATATTTGGCTGAAATCTAAAATGAATTAAAAAATATTTCCCACTGTTTAATATAGAAAATTCAATTTGATTATTCTCCATATACTACTTTTAATAATTTTTCCATTTTATTTTATTTTAATGTTTGTATTTTGCAAAAAATCAAAATTTTAATATTTTATTTTTCTTTCTTTCTTTTTCTTTTATTTTTTCTTCTTTTCCTCCTCCTTCTTTTTCAATTGATCACTAGCTATGGCATTGATCGACAATTAGTGAAAGGCCAGCTTGAGCTCACCCAAGGTCAGTGAGCCTAAGGCTCACTAGCCTCAAAGAGGCTTGTCAATTTAGCGAGGACCAAGGCTAGCGAGCTCGAGACTATGGCAAGGCTCTCATGCTCACTAGAGGTTGGCAAGGCTGGGCCTCGCCCGTGACCAATCAATGTGGTTGGCAATCGACTAAGATAGAAGGACAAGAAAAAGAAAAAGGATTCAAAATTCGAATATTTTTAAAAAAGAAAGAAGGGGCCTAGTAGGATTATGCAAGAGTGTGAGATAAGAGAGAGTGAGTGAGGAAATCTTACTTAAAAAGCGGAAAACATTTTCCTTTATTTTACAAGGTTTGTTTCTATTGATGGGAAATATTTTCCTTGACTAGCTCAGTTTTCGTGAAATGAATATTGGAAATTCGGAAAAAGTTTTCTTTGAAACTGTTTTATGCGAAACAAACGGAACACTCAAATAAAAGCCCAACTTTGTCAATTGGTGAGCACATGCTTATTTTGGCAGTATATCCACAAGCATTATCATCCAAAGACATTTCTTTTTTTCCTTTTTATCTTTCCACTGTTTATTAGATGTGTCAAAATGAGTCTTAAACTCATATAATACCCATATAAATCATAAATAGGTCATATATAGGTCACTTACAGTTTGAAGAGACTAGTTAAATGAATTTAAAAATTATAAGCTTAAATTAGACAGCTCTTAAATGGCTTGGAATTAAAACCCATTCCAACCCAAGCCATACACTTTCTCTTTCCCTCTATAACTTTATAATTTTTTTATAAAAATTGAAATTATTTTTATTTTTCCTTTTTTGTCTTTTTCTTTCTTTCTTCTTCCTCCTTCCTTACCTAGTAGCCGGCATAGTGACGATTGGCGATCAACCAAGTGAGCCTTGAGCTCACTAACCTCAGGCAAGCTCGAAGTTGTTGACGACTAGTGAGATTCAAGCTCGTTGGCATCGGACAAGCTCATGTCTCAGTAGCAACAAGTGAGCTCAAGCTCATTGGATCTGGCAAGGCTCTAACCTTACTGATTTGGCAAGACTCAAGCTTGTTGGCACTTAGTGAGGCTCAAGCCTCGCAAATCCAGTAAGGCCAAGACCTCACCAACATTTGGCGAGGCTTGAGCTCGCCGGCATCGAGCAAGCTCAATCTCACCAACGTTTGGCGAGGCTTGAGCTCTCTGGTGTCAAGTAAGCTCAAGCTTGCCAGTGGCTGGTCACTGGCCATGGCCATCGTCGTGGCCAATAGCCAGCTAGAGAAGAAGAAAAAGGAAAAGAGAAAAAGAAAAAGAAATATTTAAAAAATATATTTAAAAAATTAAAAGGAATGAACAAGGAAATTTTAATCATACTTTTCATACCAAATGGTAAAAAGTATTTTCAAATTTCAAGCAAAAACAAAAAAAAATCTTGTAATTTTCCTAAAAAAATACATCTTGGAAAATATTTAAAAAACAAATGAAGGCTTTTAAATATATATCTACTAGATTTGTATTGCATGAAAATGTTTTAGCAATACCATTTTTTTAAAAAAATATATAAGAAATAAGCTTTCTTAGGTTTAGTTTAATAGGTTTGTTATGGGTTAGAAATAGGACAAGTGAGGTATGGGTCAAAACGCAATTCGAACGGAGTTGTTGTAGATGGATTTGTAGTAGAGATCTTTGCGTCTTTTCCTCTACAAGCTGAAGCCCTAGCGCTTCTACAGGGTCTGCAATTTCTTAAAAAGAAAGAGGGGACTCATGTGGGTAAATTACAAGTACAGGGAATTGTTCCGGAGAGTGACAATCTAACGTTGGTGGAGTCTTTAGTGGGCCAAAAGGAAGAGCCTTGGGCCGTGCGGACAATACTAGACAAATGCAGGGGCATTATGGCCCAATTGATTTATGTAAATGTAATACGTTGCCCAAGAGAAGCCAACCAAGTCACAGATTGAGTAGCAAAAGCCCATCGCCTTAGAACGCTTAACCCAAACTAGGTGTCCGCTCTTCCCAACCCCTTTGGAACATTTTATGTTTAGAAACACATCTATCATCTTCATGTAACTCTCGTTAATGAATAAATGAACGCACTATTTCAAACCCAAAAAAAAAGGTATGGGTCAAAAAATTTGCACTATAATAAATAGATCATAAACGGGTTAATAGGTCAATTTGGGTCAGACCATATATAACCTAACCCAACCCATCTATTTGACAGGTCTATTATTTATCTTCTCCGTGCTTGTGTTGAGAAAAGTTGCCGGTCTTAAGCTCGCCTTTTTCTTCTTCTTTGATGACAATGACATCCTCAGGCTTACTAATGAGACAAGTCACTTAATGAGCCACACATTCTACTACTCCCACTCTAATTCAAGAACTCTTAGGATGGCGACGTCTCCTCCTTCTCCATCTCCTTCTTTGCCGTTGTCCCTTGAAGCTTAGTGGCCATGGCATTGCCTTCACTGTCTTCATTGCCATGGACCTCAAGGCCTTGCTCAGCTCGTACCTAGGCCTCCTCAATGCATGTGACATTGATTCTTCAACCACCTCTCTTCTGTTAAGCTTTGCACCATCCAAGACTTCGAGTTTGACAACATAATGAAAATCGCATTAAGATCGACATCAACAGCCAGCTATGAAAAGCTTTTGCTTCAACCGCCTATAATTTCGCCAACGATGACTTGACCAAGCTTGATCTGAATCAGAAGATTGAGAAGGCGATTCAAGCATAGATTGTTTACAATTCAAGCAAGAAAGTGATCAATATCTTGATTGCTCCTTATTTGGCAAAACCCAGTAAGCCAAACTTGTCCTCTAGTGTGGATCTCTCATTGATTTTTCGTGAGTTCAAGTATGTTGGTTTCTCTACTTCAGTTGATGTACTTTCCAACTCTCGTTACGTGATGGGTTGGAGTTTTTGCATCAATAGGATAAAGGGAGCTCTTAAGAATTTGTCTTTGCCTCCATCATTAGGTGCATAGAAAAAGCATCTTTGCACAGCTTTATTAATAGCAATTTCAATGTTATAAGTTGTTCTTGCGATGTTTGTAGTTTTCCTTATTGTCAGGACTTGGATATCACCAGACAAATGAAGTCAGAAATCACCAGAAGTCAGTTATAACGTGGATATTAGCATGAGAACTACATGGATAAGCAAGGCAAATGCTCGATATTATCGAAGTTTTCACTTGAATACTTGCAGATTCTACATATCATCAGAGTCATGTGATGAATGGATATTCGTTGAACATCTACTCTACCTACAATGACAATTTTGTCACGAACTTCAAGCTTATTATTTTTGAGATATCTATCCTTATTTCTCATAGCTAGTAATTTAGTTGGATTCTCGCTTTAGAAGATATTGATTGATCTTCTATCTTTAGACTATCTTTAGACTATCTTTGCAACATAATGCAAGATATCTTCACTAATCGGCAATCATCCCAAAAACTCAATTTATTCTATAGTTGAAGAACTCCATTTTTGGAAACAAATATTTGTTTGTATGGGTGACCAAATTAGCGGGATTTCTTATTGTTCAACCTCAATGTCTACCTAATCTTCTCCAATAATTGTCCAATAGGTGGATTGGAGATTGATCATCGAAGAATATCCAATGGGAAGTTTGAATACTAAGTAGTATAAAAGAAGATTAAGGCATCAAAGAGTAGGATTGATAAAGAGTGCAGAATTCCAATTTTTGAGAGAGCTTCACATATTTTGAATTGTCTTTTGAGAGCATATAATTATAATACTTTTAGATGTGTGAACAGTGTTATAAGTGTGTGCTTAGGCTTGAGATAGAGAAACCAATCAGCTTGAGTAATAGCACCGCCTACTTTGTGGAGAAGTACTTGAGTATTAGTAGGCACATATGACTGTTGATTTTAGTGAAATTCAACTAGTAAATTGCTGATGTAAGAGAGTAAACATAGGCTTACACTAAGCCGAACCACTATAAGCTCCATGTGCAAAGTTTTCTATCTTTCTACTCATATTTATTGCTTGATGGAAATATTGCACTCCATAACTTAAAAATCATCGGATTTTTTTTTATCATATTCATGTTCTATTTTACTTGTTACTAATAGTATTCATCTTGACATTTTTACTTTGGCAACATTTTGTTAAGTTTTATGAAATTATCTATTCACCCCCTCTCTAAGTGATATTGCTAACCATCCAAGAGAGAGAGAGAGAGAGAGAGAGAGAGAGGAGATGATGATGATGATGATGAAAGGGACTACAATGTGATGGTTGCAATCACTTGTGGCTCGTGACGCTACAATGGCCACCTAGTCGTGGCTTTACCCATAGGTCAGAGGAGACAAAGCATAGTTGTCCTTTTAGCAAAATCAAACATAGTTAACTCCACATTAGTAAAGTTTATCCATGAATTCATCCAACGGTGAAAGGTGGAAAACTTTTAATAAGTTTGTCCACGAATTCCATGTTTGAAGTTTGAACAATCTATTTAGTCTTTAACTTATGTTGCATCTATTGGGCAGATTTAAACAAAATACTAAATAAGGAGCAATAATAGACATGTTAAGAATCTTTACTAACTCCCTTATCTAATGACAAGTTGAGTTTCGTCATTGTCGAAGCAAATGAGACCCATGTATCAAAGGATCAACCCGTGACAAAGATCCGTCACATCACTTCATAAGAGAGTTTAGTTTAGATTTTTTTAGTATACATGACATTCCTTAAATATTATTAGTTTTGTTTCCAAGAGGACTAGTTGATTATTATTTTGACTAATTAATTATTTCATTAGATGAGAGCCAAAAAGAATTGGGAAAATGACAAAAAATGGTCCTAAATTTTAAAATTGTTCAATGCGATTGTTGAACGTTAACTTAATATGCAATATGGTCAATAAAATTTTAATTTACTCAATGTAGTCCTTGTTATAGTGTGGTTTGTACTCCACATTGATAGAATGGCATGGAAGTCTCCCTCCCTAGTGAGCAAGCATAGGTTTAAGTAGGTCACCTCAATAGGGGTCATGCAAGTAGTGTGACATCTGAAATTTTCTATGCAGTTCATGATATTTAGGATATTTAATTAGTATAGTTATTGTCAATGGGGACCGATATACTCATGAATACATATTGAATAATTTTTAAACGATAATTTTTTTAAGAGTCAAGGTTTCCCTATTGTTCTATATCTTTTGTTATTTTAGTGGTTTCAAAATAAATTTTTGATTTACTAGCGTTTCAAACAAATATTGATTTCCCTATTTATTTACTACAATGTAAAGTATCTATCCAAACTAACTTAATATCATATTTTTTAATCACCATGCCATTTTTCAATACTAGCTTGGACAAATTTATCAATTCTCATTTTATATTTTGCCCACATGCCTTAATTGAATCCTTGAATCTAGCTTTTATGACCTCATCCATGACATTATTTTTAATTCTAGTAACTTTATATCCACTACTATTAACTCTAGTTAATTGACATTATTTCTTTTAATTAAACTAATAAATGTGATTTCAAAACAATCTTCAATATAAAATAAATGTGCAAGACAAGAGATAAAATATCATCATCCCTCTCTTAAACGTGCAACTTCATCAACTTCACATCTTCAAGTTCAAAAATAAAATATAATTATATTCCACTCTCTTTCAAGATAATCAAGAGTCAAACTCTCACTTTCAATCTAGTGTTTTACAGGGTATATTTATGAGTTTCCTTTATTTTTATCAAAGTAGATTTGTTGTTTTCTAATTTAGTAATTATTTTGATTTCAAGGTGGTTAAACGCATGCTTTGTTCAAAATTTCACTCAAAGTGAAAACTCTAAGGACTAGCTAGAATGATCTACTTGTTACTCTTGAGTATGGTTGGTTGATCATTTTTTCATTTACTCTAGATTTTACTCTATGCGTGATTAAGTTTCAATTTGTACGTTAAGTTTTGAGACTATTGGGTTTGAGTTAAAAAGCTTTCCTCATACCTAGAATGTCTTCGAGAGTATACAACAAAGTTTTGTTGAAACTTGAATGGAAAAAATGTGAAAATAGTAAAATTAGGCATAAAAAGGGGTGTCTTGGTAAATTCCTGACAAGGTTATGGGAAATTTCAAATTTCCAGAAGTAAGATGGGGCTGTTAACAGGGTTGTTTTATGATTTCAGTGTTAATTAGTGGGTTAATAAGTAAGACTAACCAGTTCAAAAAATGAATTTAGAAGCTATAGGGGAAAATTTGTAATTTCACCAAGTTAAGGGTTGAATCTACAAAAATTGAAAAGTTCTAGGGACTGTTCATAGCTTGTGAAACCTTATTATGAAAGGTGGTTAAGTTAATATTTGAGCTGATAGCTTGTTCTAGATTATGTGTCAATTATGCAAAATTGGACCTAAATGTGTAAATAAATTAAAAGTGGGCTGTTTGATAGTTTTGTAAAATATGTCATGTGTCTATAGTGTAAATAAAATGTTAATATGTCTTAGATAACAATATGATAACTTTTAGTATTTAATTTAATTGGTATGGTTTTGTTGACTGAAAATCAAAAGTTTGTGTACTAAATTATAAAATGAGAATTTTACTAGGGTAATTTTCTAATTCTAAGAATTTGAAATTATAGTAGATAATCCTTAATATTTGTGGCAAAAGCAAAATTGATTAAGGCTGGTTAAAAAAAATGTAAATTTTTATGAGTTACTTAAATATTGGAGTAGTAGTGTCCATTGCTAAATAAATATAAAACTAATGAATTTGTGAAAGTTTTCTACTAATGATGTTGGCTCGGTGAAAAGAAAAGAGAATGTTATGTTTTAAAATGCACCTAATTAATCGATTATCATGATTATATGAGAAATGCCAATAAATTAAACATGTTACATGCAATTATAGATACTGAAAAATGGGTGACATTTATTGTCACGCCTCAAACCCCGAGCACGCAACAATCCCTTCCCTTGGTCAATTGAAAGCGACGTCCTAAGACTCGTCGACAATAATTCAATTTAATCTTTTATTATGCACAAGCGAAAAACAAACCATTCCCTAATCAAACAATCAGACAGGGATAGAGGGATGAATAGTAAGGTAATCACAACTACTCATTTATACAACCTTACTAGATTAATCAACAAAGGATCGTTCCAATTTACAAACCCGACAAAGTGGCCGATCCATCCTCTAAGCCCGACCAAAAATAAACTAGGCTCGGCTAATTCATTTGTACAAAAAGGAACCTTCGGGTTCAACACCACAATCATTCAAACCCATCGGACTCAAGCTCCGTTGGGTCATAGTCGAAGACGTTCAGGTTGATCACCGGTGGAGTGAGGCCAGGATTCTCTACTGCACCATCAAGAGAGTCCAGCTCCATGGGATCCCAGTTGACGTCCTCAGGGCCCCTACCGGGCAGCCCGTCAAAACCACATAGAGGACCAATCAGAAAATCATCATCTCTAACATACCATGCCAAGAACCGATAGAATATCCATTGCCTCGATCCCTCATCCACCCAGATGGTTGAGAGATACTTCTCGTAAAGATGCACCCGACCCAGGAAGCGGTGGTGCGTCATGACGATCTCCCAGTCCTTAGAGATCCCGAATCGCATCAGTGGGTGCGCTATTCTAAGGGCCTGAAAATGGTTATACAATAATCAATGAGATAAAATCTCAGTGAGTCCTCCCCCTAAGCCCCGGTTAGTACACCAACTTAACTCGGGGTATTTCTCTAAAACCACCCCTCAAGCAAACCAACGACCAACCATCAAACAATAGCTAGTCAACCAACACTCAAACAATTGGTTCGCATGCAACCTTACCTGGTATGCTATACCCTACACATTAAACTCCAACATAATACAAGCAATGCACATGGCCATTGGATGATGCAATTCATCAATCACAGGCGATCTCACTTGGCCATTGCCACACCCTGCACGATATCAATTCATGCGTGCCGTAAACAACATGATCAAGTCATGCATAATCGGATCCCATGATGCATGTTTCTCATGCATTCATGTATCCACACTTGTCTCGATTATTACTATCCCTTAGGGCCACAATCGAACCCCCGCTGGTGTCTATTGGCATAACTAGGCATCGCCCTCCCCCGTGAGGTGCGGTAACGTCGAGGGTTCTCTCCCAAGATGACATTCCCTAAGGAGCATGGGCCCGACCTCTACTACGACTCCACATCCGGACCCCACTGGGTCTTTAATAAATTGGACTATCACCCCCCGAACTTTGGCCGAGGTAGTGGGTTCAACTTAGTGATTACACAAGCATACCACCACAATCTACTTTTTTATCTTGAGCGTTAGTCAATGCACACATGTTTGCACATATAACCTCAAGTCATTTCTCATAAAAGTAGTCAATTTTTGTGTCTCTCGGACAAACTGTTTTTCCCCTTTTTGTGAAAACCATACGATTCATGCAGATGTCCATGTAATTACACAACCAATTCACCTCATACAATCAAAGCACATGAAATTAGACAACTTTTCACTTTTGAATGAACGGTGCACGTAAACAGTAAAATCCATAATTTAATAAATAATAAATTAAATTCATAAATCATTAAAAACATTAATTAAAAAAATAATCACTTAATTAAGGCTAAATATGCTTAATTAACACATAAACCATCATTAATCAATCATAAGCAAGATCAAACTAGAATAATCTTAACCATCTATCTAACCACCTATCTTAGGGTTAATACAATTTAATTAAACCTCCTAAATTCGAATTAACCCTAACTAAACCAACCCTAAGCAAGTTTAGGCACTAAACGAAAGATTAGAGGCTAAACGCACCCGTTAAGCGAGCCAGCGACACAGACGCGATGGCGGCTATGCATGAGAACCTCAACCATGACGATCCTAAGGCCAAAACAACAACTAACTCTGCCTCTCACTGCAACTCTTGGAAACTGAACTGCACAAGCGAAAAAGGAGTTGACCAGGCTGATCGAAGCTCTGGCGAGGGGCTGGCCGATGACCAGTGGTACTAGGGGGTCAAGAGGGACTAGTTGGTGGCTGGGCTAGGCGGCGGTTGGGTCGGAACAGGAGGAAAATAGTTGGTTTGGGTGGTACAAGGCTAGGAAAAGCGAGTTGGCTGACAGTGGCTTATGGCCGATCAGCAGCTCCACTCGGCGAACGGTGACCATGGGGGACACGGATTGGGTCCCCTAAGTATGATGGCAGGTGGCATGAGCGGTGATCAACACAGGAAAGCCACGAACAACTCAAGTTTATTGTGAAGGGTTGAAAGAGAAGAAGAAGAAAATGGGAGGAACAAGGGGAGAGAGAGGGTGTGGTTGGTTGGGGCTGAAGAGAAGGAGAGAGAGTGAAGTGAGAGCTAGTGTCACACCCTCATTAAGGACATTCAAGGCTTACCCCTTCCTCATAGAACATGACATCATCTTCTCTCTTCTTTTTTGTCTTTTCCTCATAATATCTAGGGGTAAAATGGTCATTTTCACCTTGCACGATTCCCAATCTGCCCTTGGCTAAAATGGTGGGCGGGCCTAAGAAACGGGCTAGGAAATGAATAGGAACAGACTCGAGAATTGGTTGGGCTCAAATTGGCTTAAAGTTAGACAATTGGCTCGGAAAGGTTAAATGGTTGGGTCCAATAGGCTTACTTGCTTGTCTCGGGCCTCCCATGTGGCCGTCCCACCTTGGGCATGAGGCCCACATTGGCCTTGCTCAACCCATGTCCTCATAGACTCATTTCCTTAGTTCGTAGTCTAGTATTGGGTTTTTATGCCTTGTCAATTTCGCCCAATTGCCATTTTGGTACAACTCTGACTGATAGACGGTTTTGAGGATTCACGTGTAATCGACTCGTGCCAAATCACATTCAAGACATCTTGACACATGGACGCCATTGACTACATGAAATTGCGGAGGATCTTATTTCAAAGTACACGATTACCAAGAATTGGCATAGGATCGTTCGTCGACTTGATAATGATAAACGGAATCACATGTCGTCTCATTATGCTATGTCCGTGAATCGACTTCTAGTCGTCCCTACAATCAGCCTGCATATTCATAGGATCATCCTTACACAAGTCTTACGGTCAAGTCGTTTTCCCAGGTTAAGTTCTTTAGTCGCACAAGTTATGTCCTCATTAACCTTTCTCCCTCAAGGTCAGTATCTCGAGAGTGATCAATTTCGAATAAGATCAACCAACAATGCATTGACCAAATTCACGTCCATTCATCCCTCAAAGAGTTCGAATTTCAGGACATCACATTTATTGTAATGTATTAATTTTATATGTTTTTTATGCTACATGATTAAGACATTTGCCATGACCTATTTATCACCAAGCGAATTTTCTTGTATGAGTATGTGTGAAACTTTGGAGTTAACTAGATGTTCTACTATATGAAATGATTCTCTAAAAGGTTGAGATGATATAAAATATTATAATAAGTGCTATGACATGGCTTGTGTTGCCATGGTATGAGGTTAAGAAATGTCCATTATCATGTGAATGTACGGTAGTGTATTTACCCTTACTAATATAGAGGACATTTGTAATGGATCAACTAAGAAGCGTGGCTAATGGATATGTATGACTTCATCCCCTATGAGTCAATTATGACAATACCTCATTAGTTGAGGTGTCTCATGAATCGAGATGGTTCTAGCTAGAGACGAGTATGAATTCATATGTGTAAATCAATGAAATATTATGTGATATTTATGATATAAAATATGATATTTGCTTACACATTAGTGATTGATTTTACGCAACATTATTATTATTTCTTCAACATATTGTGATAGGGAATATAGTACTTTTACTCATGGACTCATCATATATGATTATTATTATTATTATTATTATTATTATTATTATTATTATTATTATTTTTATATTTCCATAGAATGGAAATATCAAGATATACTCGTATCAGAAATCAAGATAGTATATGTAAGTGAAATTCCACTATCTGGGTAAATGTAGGCTTACATAAGCTTCTTCTCCATTGTGTCATAGCATGGTGTGCTAATGTAAATGACGAGATGGTCTTTGAGAGGGTTTAGTGGTCCCCCTGGGCATGACGATGGAGGGGACGTAATGATGTCAGAAATCATTGACCCTTGAGCTGGATAGTGGTTGAATAATGTATAGGCAAGCTTTTGAATGTAGAAATATAATGTTGAAATTAGGTGACTCTAATGTTGATGCTTGATTTTTAACCAATGTGTCATTAAAGGTAAAAACTCGAGATTAGGGTTTCTGATCGCGACAAAGCCTATTTTATAAATAGAAAGTTTAATTTTTCATTTCTTTTTCATTGGCCTTCATTTATAGATAATTCCTATTTGTTTTCAACAAAACACAAAAGTCAAAAAGTTGAATTTTTTAATTAACCCTGACCAAAAATCAACTACTAGTCAAAATTTGGTTTTTTGTACAAAAAGATCCTATTTTGGTCCTAGATTCAATTTGGCCACAAAATTTTTCAAAAAATTTTAAAATTTTGGTCATAAAGTCAACATTGTAGTAAGTAATCACTAAAAGAGTAAACCTTTGACAAAAAAAATGAAAAAAAAAATGCAAATTTGACTTTGGCATTAAAAAAATTTGTGAAAATCAATTAAGAACCTTATTTATAAATTTTTTGGTTTTAGATTCAAAATCGACAAAAAATAAAATTAATTTCATTCTATTCATATTTTAGTATTGCTTTCTTCATGACATTGGATCTAGAGGTCATCTCACATTCAATCATTTGACTAGTTTGGTGATTTGACATGTCAAGATGAAAATTGCCATTTCGTCCCTAATTGGAGATTTGAATCAATTCTTCATGATTTGTGCGCTTATGCTTTAAATCAACTCATTTTCTTAAATTGAATCCAAATCCGGGGTCAATTTGGACAAATTCAATTGGAAACTTTCCAATTTGATGAATTTAGTTCACTTGAACTTTGGAAATTCAAGCTAATAAGCTTTAATTAGTGCAATTCAAGTTGACCCATTCTAGATTAAGGCTTAATTTGATGGGTTGAAATTCAATTTCATTGTTGACCCTCAATTCAATTTTGGCATAAAGGTCATAACCCCCATTCTAGTATCAATTCGAATGCAATAAGCCATCATGAGTATAGGTAATTGCACTAATTGATATCTTGTTGTATTAATTGGAATCAATTCCGATCAATTTGGGTATTGAGGATAGGGATTGCAAAAAATTTGCTAATTGGCTAGAAATTCCGATTTTGTGCACCAATTAAGTCTAAGCATGATTTTCAATATCCTTGAGATGATGAAGCCAATTAAAATGAATTGAGATAATTTCACAAGGTTTGATTGCTTTAATTTCATCGAATTTGGATAGTTTCTTCTCAAATTAGCCTTTTTTCTCTCCCAATTGTGCAAGAATATTTTACAATTATGTCCTTCAAGGACTAAATTACACAAAATAAAGTCAAGAACCGACTAAACTAGTTTTGGTCAAAACTAGTTTAAACAAGTCCAACTGGTCCAATTGCCCTTTGTCCTTTGATTCAGCCATTTTCCAGCGGACCTTTAATAGCTAGTGACCACCACAAAGTGGCCAATCTCATGTTTGACCTCTCCATACTCAATAAACAAAATTACAAATTTCCCCCAATGAAATTACAAAATTGCTCGTGGAGATAGGAAATCAATAAAATGCCCATTATTAACCATTAATCTTAAGATTAATCTTGGCCAATCATTGACAGTTTATCCTAGCCATTCAAAATGGCATGTACCCATTATCATCCAACCATAAGATATCTTAGTCACTAAGCAAATTTGATCTTATGTAGGAATATTGAATCATAGTCCTTGGATCAATTCAATGGCTAAGATTTCATCTTACAAGGGACTATATAACTAATTTTCCCTCCAAAATGAAAGGGGGGTTGCATTTTAGATCTACTTTCTCTCCCTTCAAAATAGAACTCTCTCTCTCCCCCCTACCAAACCGCCTCTCTTTCTAGGGCCCCTCTCTTTGCCACCCCTCATTGCCTTACTCCAGCTCCCTACTGGCAAACCACCAATGCATTGACCGTCATAAGCCATCGTCCTCACTAGTCGCAACCACCACCGACCTCAAAAATATTGGAAATCGCTAATCAAGCCTCTTTTCTTCTTGGTGCCAATCACCTGTTTTTGAAACGATGAAGTAGCCAAGTTGTCCTTGTCCCTACTCTAGCAAAAAGTGACCTAATGGCGAACTACAACTTGTCTGACATTCTTTGATCATTCTAGAGGCTAATCACGAGCTCAACCACCTTCAGCATCCATTATCCGCTCCTGTCCGGTAGTCTCTTTCCTTAGCGTCGAGTATTAGATTTTGACTTAGTGAAGGAAACCGGTTACTTCGACTACTATTCTAGCAATCGGGGATCATTCTATCTTGTCTGACTACTACTATGGTATGAATTGTTGAGCTCATGGTGGCCTTGGTCCCTACAGATGCTCATTGGAACTTGCAATTTCCTTACATTTTCAACTTTAGATCATTTTAATTTTATTTTGAACTTATTACATGTAGATTCTCACTTCAATATACAAAAAATCGTTTTAGATTGATTGAGCAACCTTCAATGAGTTAGTGATATCCTAGTAGCTAGTACAAATGTCATATTGCTCATTTCAACATCGAATTGAAGTTAATCAAGGTAATCTCCTTTAAATCTTAAATCTGATGAAGTGAGGCTATGTTGGATGGTCGGGACTAGAATTCGAACTCTAAGATGTTATTTCATGCTTATATTGGTGATATGAATGGTATATATTGAGTTTATGATGATTGATGATGAGCTTGTGGTTTGACTGAGCTTGATTGCTCGTTCTACAAAATCATAGCTAATCCTAGACTGATTTGATAAATGTCTCAAAATGAGCTAGTAAACAATATTTTTTAGCTTCGATGCATTCATATGATTCAAAGAAAACTTCACAAGCTTTCTAATGACACATCATGTAGACTTAGACTTTAGATTTCATTTACCATGTCAAAAGCCATTTGCAAGTTCAATGCTTGATTTTGGATTATGGATGTTTTGTTGCAATGTCATAGCCAATCGACCTGTTCAGTTTCATGATTTTTCATGATTTTTTTATAATGATTTTAGATTAGATGTCATAATGAAAATTGACCATGGCACTTAGTTCCAGATAATATAAAAAATTTCATAAAATCTGTAAGTCATTTAGTTAGGTTAATTTACATGTGAGTTGAACACAATCTGAAAAGCCATGTTTCAAAATGGACTTCTTTGCTAAATTTCTTCAATTAATTTAGAAAATTACTTAGATTGAGTTTGGTGCCTTCTAAGGATTCATAGGAGACTTCAAAATTTTTTTGTTGACACATAATTTGCTCAATTTGGTTAATGTTAGATAGGTCTAATGATTATCACAAAGTCGAGCTAAAGTCAATAATGGTGTTTGTTCTGTTTCACTTGTCCACTTCGGTGATTTTTGTTGCTTTTCAATTTTCTTTGATTTTTTGTTCATGGATTCTTTGAAAGTTGTCCATTAGATCTTGAACTACAATATATAAAAATTTAAAAATGATTGGACACCATTTAGATAGGTTGATTGCCCTTGGATTGTATGTGTTCATCACTATAATTTTACCCTGCTAACTTACCTGCACTTGCTTTGTTTTTTTAATAAGATCATGCAATAAATTTTGAGTAGGTTTCCGTCAAAGGTTTAGGGCATCTCTTGATCAATCCTGTGTAAAAATCTCAAATTGAATGGGCTACTATAGGATGGTGAAAGTTGCTGTGTGTTAATATGGTTGCTTATGCAATGTTGATTTTCCAGAATGATGTGTATGTGTGCTTCAATTTTTAGGAAATTATAGGAGTTAAATCTATTGAAGTGATCTTCTTGAGAATTGTTTGTGAGATGCTTAAATTTCTTGTCAAAAAATTTCAGAAAATATCAAACATATTTGCTATTTTTACGGGACTCTCAAAATTGCAAGGCTTGCTAAAAAAATGTTTTTCCTAGAACTAACCTTTGGTCATTGTAAAATTTTTATAAAATCTTTGGATGTGAATTTCAGAAAGTTATCTTTTACAAAATTGTTAAGCATATGCTAAGCTTCAATTTGATAAAATTTCATTAAATTTGAAATTCATTAGAATGCTCTAAAAGGCCTGATCTAAGTGTACTATTTTCAGTCTGTGCCCAAATTATTTTGAACATTTGAAAAAAATTTGCAATTTTAATGAAGCTAAGGTCCTTCCCTACAAATTTTCAAAACTCAAAAGTTGTAGACAATTGTTTCGTCTTTCCTTTGACACAATTTCATTAAAATTGATTCATGTTTAGGTCTTCTATGAAACTTGAAGTGTGCACTATTTTCAATTTGTGTCCAAGTTTCTTTAGATGTCCAAACTTGCTTTTTAATTTCAATGAAATTGTGACCTCATTTGCAAATTTTCAAAACTTGCCTTTTGCATCACTTGATCCATTCTTGGCTCACTCATCTTGGTTCATTAATCGAGAATTAAGGTCTTATGACCTAAGTGCATGTCACTTTATTTCCTTGCATGTGATTTTTAAATGAATGATCAGGCGCGATGCATGTTTGAGAGATTACCTTGAAACATTATTTAGAACATAACTATGGACTTCATAGCATTAAAACCGATTGTGAATACAAGCGATGATTAATTACTATAAATCATCAAATGAACCGGGTAAGTGTCTTGGGATGGCCCGATGCGTGTAAATTAAAGGACGACCCCGAGGTCATGTTTGATCAATTGAATGCATTTGGTTGATGTTTTGCATTGCTTGCATTGTATGAGCTATGTTTTCATCATTAATTGTATGATGTCTATTGTATAGTTCCATGTATTTTCCTAGCAGTAGACTAAGATTAGAATAGGCCCAAAGGCGATCATTGGAGGAGATGGTCAAGAAGACTCAAAGACAGTGGAAAAGCCGATGTCCAATCTGGTTCTTTTTTTGCACTATTCATTCCCCGACATATGTCTTGGGTTTCTCTTTTGTGTTGTATAAATACCTTACGAGTTTCTTGTTTTCTTTTCTTGCACTTAGACTTGCTTGCTTAGGCTTTTCATGTTTTAACATCTTTGAATGTTTAATTTCCCGCACTGTCATTTCAATTACTTGTGTGTTTTCCTTTTATGCTCTAGTTAATTAGAGTAGAGTGGTATGAATGAACCATTCACGCATGATCACTTTGTTGTCATAAAAAATTACGAAAATGTAAAAAGACATACATGATCATGTTAAATAATAATCAAATTGTTAAATACCAAAAGGGTACAAATAGAAATATTAGTGTAACACAGATTCCCAAATTTAGAGCTCTAGTTCTATAAAAATTAAGAGAATACTCCTGACCCTTGATTAGGCATTCTAGCCGACCCCAAAGAATGAGGCTAGTGGCGACTCATAAATCCATATTCTAGTTTGTCTATACAACTTCAAAATAAATTCCGCTCTCATGAGAGGTACGAGCTTGGGAGAGCTTGTGACTTTGAATAACGAAGTTCAAGATGTCAATCCCAAAAAGATGAGATGATGCCATCTTTTAGAGTCAATGTACTATTTAGATACATATCATGGTCAAGTACCTCTAAACCCCGCATTTACTTCCAGCTTCCTTTCAACTGTAAAAACATCGATTAAGATACGCCATTTGATTATGAGGTCGGGTTGCAACACCTAACCCTTCCTAGGGGTTATGTATTTTGTATTTTCCTTGATGTTGTGCCGAAGCACTAATGTTAATGTAAAAAGATGCACATGTTTTTTTTTTTTTATATATTAAACTCATGTGATCATTTTGTGTGGAATATTATGACTCATTTAATGTGCTTTTGCATTCTCATGATAATTAATGAGAAATAATCAGAAAAGACAAATGTCGTACGTGACATTATGGAGTATCACATAATGCCTCAAGCCACCATACTATTTTTATAGTTTGAACACATATTTTATTGGTAGTTTGAACTTGGGCCCATCAATAGTTACTGAGTATATATACGATCTTTCTCTTATAATTAAGGAATATAATATACAAGTGTAGTGTGTTGATTATAGCAGAATCCTCATATGGACATAGCCCTAGTTTAAGGATGAATCAAGATAAAAGATTATTTCTTAAATTTTCTTTCTCACTTTTACTCTCTATTTCTTTATGATTGTGTGGTAAATCCCAACATCGTGCTATACCCTCAATAAAACACAATGAATTGTGCAAGGGTCAAGCTTAGTATGTTGATTTTTATGGAGAACAAACGCAACATATCAAGCTTAAGGAGGAATCAACAAAATAAAGAACAGATAAACATTGTTGAAAAGGATTTGTAATGAAGTCTTGAAATTCAACACCTTTGAAGGCATATAGTTTAATAGATGTACTAATGTGACCACAACATTATCTCAAAATTTGGTTAACACATGTACACCAATTAATAATGCACAAGCAATTTTTAAGATACGTATGTTTTTCTATTCAAGAACTCCATTTTGTTGTGGTATTTGAATACAAGAGGTTTCATAGTGAAGACTGTGATTCTCAAAGTAAGTTTAAAATTCCTTAGTAACATACTTTCCACCATTGTTAGAACGAAGCATTTGAGCTTTAGTTGAAAATTGAGTTTGAAACATAGCATGAAAAGTTCAAAACACACCCAACACATCATCTTTGTGTTTCAGCGAGTATAATTAAGTTATTTGAGTACAATCATCAACAAATGTCATGAACCAATGAATTTCGAAAACAATAGTAATTAAAGAAGGTCCCTAGATATCAAAATGAATTAATGCAAAAGGAATATCACTTTTGTGCATATAAAAGCTGAATCTAGTCAATTGGAAAATAAATCAGGAAATAGGTACTTCATATAACCGTATGATGATTGTCCCAAACAACGATACTATAGCCAAATTTGTCTCTCATTGATACTAGTTGAGTTTTACATGTTTGCTTTACTAGTACTAAAACCATCCATATAGTACAACCCTCTTTTTTTAGCATCACGCCCAACGAACTCCTTTGTAAGAATATCTTAAAAAATACAAACATCAAGATAGATTAGAGCAGCGCAATTTAGCTCTTCAATGGCTTGGCTTACAAAAAATAATTTATTTGAGAGAGATAGAACAAACAAAGTACAAGACAAAGTGAAAGAGGATGAGAGAGCAATAGTTCCAACTCCTATACTAGGGTATATGGCCTCATTAGAATTGCTAACACTATTTCATCTTAGTTGGGTAATCTTGACAAATTCATTTAAATTGAAAATCACATGATCGGTTACTTTTGCATTAACAACTTAGCCACTATAATTATCTTGATTAGAAGTAATGCATAGCTACGATTACCTTTATTATTGAGAGTAGTCAAATCGCTTGACGATTCCACTTGTGGAATCAAAGATAAGTGAGTCTCTACATTTACCAAATGAGCTTGTCCCAATGCGTTATTAGCATCTTTCCATGCCTTCAGTTCTTTCCACTTTTCTAGCAACCCATGTAACTTAAAGTAAGTTTTGCGAGTATGCTTCATGTTCCCACAATGTGTATAGCCTCCTTCCAATTGTGCCTTTGTCTTTGAAGTTGTATTTATTTTTCCACCTCTCGAAGAGGAAGAACCGATTTTGAACATCTGAGTGTCGGTGGTCGCTGCGATTCCGTTTTGACTCCTTCAAAGGTCATGGTAGTAGCATGTTTAAGTCCATGCCCAACATCATAAGTACTTGTCTTACATCCTCCCTTCGAAAATAAGTATAGGCTTGCTCAGTCATGGGGAAAGGTCGAATCTATAGCACATTAGCCTATACCTTATCCAAAAAATCATCCAACCCATCAAAAAATAATAGACTCTATCTTCCTATAAAGCCGAGTTATACCTCTCTATGGCAGTGGAACATTCTATCGAGTTAGGACGACAGAAGTCAATTTCTCTCCATAAAACTTGAAAACCATTATGATATGTTTCAATGGACACCCTAGCTTGTCTCATTCTAGTTGTACATCTTTTCAAATCATACACTTGAGAGGTGTCAACTCCATCAAAAAAAGTCGCGGCAATCAAATACCATACCATTTTTACCGTTGGAAAATAAATAAAATTACTCATTAGGGCCATAATTCCTTCATAATGGATTTTTCATTCCTAAAGGTTGCATTCGTTGATTGAGGTTGTGGAAAGTTCCTAGTGACATATCCCAATTTGTCTTTACTAGAAATATACATCTAAACAACTTGGGACCATAAGGCATAGTTAGTGCTATAGGATGCATTTGGTTTGGCATTTAGAAAGCCCCTTGAGGCCCCAAAACCCCTTGGGAAAATATGGGGTGTTTGACAACCCAATCCCAAGAAGCTTTCAAGTGAAAGTTAGCCTTGGGAAAGTTGAAAGTTAGCATTTTCGGAATGCTGAGAACCTCATTTAATGAAAATAAGTTGTCTCTTTTTCCCTCACAACTTTATTAAAAAGCCAACTTTGCTCTTTCTAAAAGGTAAAACCCTAGAGATGTGCAGTGTTCCCATTTCTAAGAATCATCGCTCTATTTGGTTCGGCACTCTCTCACGCCTAGTTGACTGCTCTGCACCTCGCTCAACTAAAGTCCTCACTTGATTGCACTCTTCCTTCGCTCGCTCAAGTGCTCGTCCTCTGCGGGTTCGGCTCTCTCTCCTTTTTCCCTTCTTCCTTTCTCCCCTCTGATTTCATCATGGAGATGAGGTGATCGAGTCACGTGAGGGGAAAAGAAAATCTGGGTTTTTCTGCTCTCTGCCATTTAATTCGCATGGGTTGGGTTGTTTTTGGGTGGGCTCGATGTCTGGAGCATCCTCCACCCTTGATTCGGAGGCTGCGTCGGTCGCTAAGGCCCAAGGCGACAAATTGGGGTCGATAGGTAAGCTTGAGATTTAGCCTGATTTTTGTTGATTGCGAATGTCGAAAGCAGAGTTGAGGTTCTTTGGGTTCTTGTTGAAAGAAGGGGATTGTGTGGATTTAGGAATTTTGGCTTATGAATGGGTTGTTTCTGGAGAAGACCGTGAGGTTTTGTTGCGTGAGAAAATTCAGGTGTATAGTCTCGTTTTAAAAAGAGAAATCAATTAGTTTTACTGGCAATATGAACACCCAATTTTTCCCCTACAACTTGAAAAGTAAACAAAGACAGCATTGTTCCCAAAAGAAACAAGCTAAAGCATTAGCTACCTTGTCATCCGCTTTTAATTCCTCTTCACTATCAAAACTCTCTGCCCAAAGGCCATTAGGAAGCGGCCAAGGATCACAAAGAGCAACAGCCATAGCAAGTCTTTCTTCTGTTCTAACTGCTGAAAAGTCATCAAATAACTCCCCTAGTCGGTCCGGTGCAGCTGCTCACGAAAGTAGCCCACCAAGTAAAACTTCTTTAATTTAGTAGGAATTTTCTCCACATTAGATCTATTTATTTAGCATGCACTTGCTATACTAAGGAGTTAACTGCAATGCGTAATCATGACAGAGACAAACTTGTGCATTTGTCTTTTCCTCCTTCTTGCTTGTTGGTTAATTTTACCACTCTCAAGCCTTGCAATGCTTTGACAAACCTTTTTTATAGTTTAAACCTATATGTGATTGTTGGAAAGAAATTTTAACTCACTTTGTTACAAGTATTTAGCCCTCTTTGGCATCCATTTTCTCCATGAACAAATGTGGGCACAAAGTATGTTAAAATTAACTATCTACAGCAGACACAAAAAGTGAAAAAATGGTCTTATCGATATAATATTAAGGGAGTTTTTAGCTAACTAAAAGAACTCGAACCCCTTTGTTTAAAAGTTATTGTTTTTATATTTGTTCGTTGGTTGAATGGTTTGTCTTGATTTAGTTTGCATACATGATTTGTTATAATTTCCTTATCTTAGATTGATTAGAAATCTTTGAATGGTACATGTTTTCGCTCATCTTAGAGTGGTTTTACTTTCTTGTTTGTCTTGAATTTTTTCTTGTTTAGATAATTTTGTTTTTGATTTTCTCTTCTTGTACATTCTTGATGAACTAGGACATATGTCTAGAAAATATCATCTCATGTGAACCAAATTACATTTGTTTATGTTGTTTTATTAATAGATGGCAAATTCATCAAAGGAAAAGGCATTTTGGAATCTTGAAGATGTAGAAACATTTTGTAAGTTGTGCATTGAACAAATTAACAATGGTAATCATCCTGCAAACAACAAAAGGGATGGATGGATGGTTATAATTAAGAAAATACCTAAGGGGGAAAAAGTATGATAAAGGTCAAATAGAGAGTAAGTGGGACAATCGTAAGGAAGATTGGAAAAAATGGAGGACATTGGTCTTTAAGGAAACAGAGTTAAAATGGGATTCAAAAAAGAACACCATTGATGCAAGTGATAGGTGGTGAGAGAGAAAATTTCAGATTTTTCCCATTCTTTTGTTATTTTTTTTAGTTCAACTTTTTTTATACAACTCACGAAAATGTTTATTATAACAGGAAAATTCTAAGATTAGAGCTTTTAGAATGAAATGCATACATCCGGATTTTCAAGTTTTATTGAATAGAATGTCTGGAGATATTGTTGCTACTGAAAACATTACATAGAATCATATACAAGGCTTATGTGTTGATGATGATGTTGTAGCTACACAATTTGACATTATGTAAGATTTATTGATGATAATATAGATTGTGATGTGGATGAAAAGACTGATAAACAGCCTCGAAGTAATAAAAGAACCTCATAGAATTTAGTGAGGCAATCTGAAGGAAAGAAATAAAAAAAATTGAGTACGGCTACTAAGCTAGAATCACAAATGAAAAGAATTTATTCAGCTAACGAAAGTAGGAGCTATACTAGAGAATTTGATTCTTACAAAGAAACCATGGAGATGTTGAAGACTATACCTGAAATTAAGCATAATCAAGAGATACTTTTTTACACTAGATTATTTTGCTAAAAAGAAATATGATAGGCAAATCTTTATGAATTTGGATAGTGATCAAGAAAAAATCACATGGATAAAGTATGAATTCGCATAGCATAATCATCATTAAGATGTTAGCTATTTATTTGAATTTTTCATATGCAACGTTGATGTAATGTGAGATATATTTGCACTATTTATTTGTACTAGTCGGCGAGTTATGTTTATGTTATATCATAAAACATGTTTCTAATTTATGTTTTCTTTATTGAGTGGAGTTTTGTATATATATGATGTTGATAAGTGTTTTTATTGATAACTGGTTTAGATAATTTGTTATGTTTCTTATTCTAATTCTATTTTATTACTTTAACCAGTTATGGATGATTTTCCTGAACGGGAAAACTATAAAAAAGAGGAAGAAGAATATTGGCAACTTTGTGCAACCGTGCATACCCACATTGTTTTTCAAGCAACAAATGGTCAAAAAATACCATGCATGACCTTACCATATATAGGGATGAGCGGTTCCAGGTTTCTTACAGATTCCGCTTGGAACCTATTCTCGGGTATAGGTTCCTCAGTTTTTGGAACTTAGAACCTACCCGTCGAAATCTGGAACCTAGAACCTACCCTCTTACAAGTTCCGGTTTGATTCTAGGGTCCAACAAATTTTTTCTTTCTTTTTTTTTCATTTAAGTGAAACCGGTTCCATTTCCGAAAAAAGAGGAACCGGGAACTGGAACCTCCCTCCTTAAAACCGGGAACCGTGATCATCTCTTTCAATATAGTTTTTATAATGATAATGACATAATTTCTATAAAAATCTTCCTAAGTCATAAAACAATCATGTCATCATCCATGATTTTTTTTTTTCCGGATATTGATCAAATTGCAAAGCAGAAGGTACAGCACAAGTCTCACAAATTAAAGAACAAAATTATCTACAAAATGAGGGACTTACATCATCAATGACTAAGAGAAAATCATGCTTTCTCTTAAATCTCACAAGCTCATCTATTTGGTGCAAAGTCTCCATCAATGCTAAACAAACTGTAGAGGAAGAAAACAAGGACCACCTAGTTTAAAATTTAAATTACTATCCACTAAACTAAAATAATTATTAGAAAGCCTTACAATGTATCTTCATTTCGCTTTAATTAGTAAACTCTATTTACTAGCGATCTCCTCACTAAAACCATCCATATCTTTATAAATAAATAAAAAGAGATTAAATAAAACATTCACTTATTAGACATATATAAGGATTTACAACATATAAAACTCGAAATATCACTTACCCAACTCAAATTTTTATGCATTCTCAATGCACTCTTCAACATGAATAGACACACGAACGACTCTCAACCAATTTTGAGTACAAATCAAAGCTTTCACTAATTTGGGAGTCAAAGAACTTTGAAAGCCATCAAGCACACGACCCAAAATACTAAAAGTCGACTCCGAAGCAACGGTAGTTACAAGAATAAACAAAATATCTTAAGCCATCAAAGATAGGGTTTTATATTTTGAGTCACTAGTCTTCCACTACATCAAAATGTCAAGATCAATAATTTTTTCAGTTTTATCTTCAAAATATTCATCAAGCTTAGATTTATTGACATCACACAATTGTTGGCTCGAGTTCATAAAAGTTTTCCGCTATGCTTGGGCATCATACTTCCTTTTGTTAGCTCTATTGCTACCGGCATCGACGTTGGAACCACTACTACTAGCACTCCAATTTTGGATACCAAAATTCCGATCACTTGAATCAAAAGAAAATTGCTTATAAAATTCAGACAAACGCTCTAATGCATTCTTCACCTTATGATGCATGTTATTAACTTTTAATTCATCGTCATAAATTTGTCCATACAAAAATTTCACATAATTCAACTTAGCTTTGGGATCCAATACAATCACAATCAACACTATCACACTCACTTTGTCTAAGCTCCCATAATATTTGTCGATTTTTTCTTTCATTTTCAAACCCATAACTTGAAGTTTAGGATCCGAATCATCCGTCTTATCTTTTAAATATTTATACAAAAGAGTTATCCCCTCAAAATAATCATTGGAAGTTATATATGAATTCCTTGACATTTGATTGGTAGCATCATAGAACACATTTAGAAACTCTGAAAGAATAACATCATTTTCCCAATCATCATTTTGAGGAATCTCATGGTTAAGCTCACTTACAAAAGATAAATCATCTTTTTTCAATCTTTCGAAAGTTTTTCTGAACTTCACAGCAATGTCTAATATAAAATAAGTAGAGTTCCATCTAGTGATTACGTCAAGAATAACTGAACACTTATAAGTGATATTTTCAATCTCAATACAAGATTGAAATGCTTTGGCTCTTAAGGATAACTTTTCACATACTTAACCACATTGCGGATACGTACGATAGAGTCACGTACCATACTCAAGCCATCTCTCACAATCAAGTTTAATATATGAGCTGTATACACCTCATGTGCAAAATACTACCATCTAATATTGCCACCATTTTTCTTAAAAGTTTTTCCCTCAAATAACAAATTGTAACATCATTGGAGCTAGCATTGTCAACAATAATTGTTGACACTTTTTTTTCTATTCCCCACTCAGTAATGCACTTTTCTACCATTTTTCCAATCTCCCTACCTCTATGACTATGCATCACCACAAAATTGATGATTATTTTATGCAACTTCCAATTCTCATTAATAAAATGTGCAGTGAGATATAAATAATTCATATTTTGAATAGAAGTCCAGGTATTGGTTGTAAGTGCAATCCTAGACTTAATCTTACCAAAGTAAGTCTTCAAACAAGCTTTTTGGTGGAAATATAAGTTCATGCAATCTTTAGCCACTGTAAAACGTGATAAATGCTTAAAAAGAGGTTGTAACTCAGAAACAAAATCACGAAATCCAACACACTTCACCAAAGAAAAATGTTGTTCATCAATAATGATTAACCGGGCGAGCATTTTCCTGCAACGTTCTTGATTAAATGACCGTGTCGATAAGATATTACCAATGTTGGATTCTCCTCCTGCCTTACTAGCCCCACTTACATTACGTGGTACAAAAAATTTCTACCTCTTCTCTATGTTACGAGAAAACTTCTTGCATATTGTTAAGTGCTTCCTCATGGCGGAAATACCATTAGAAATATAGTACTTTAACAAAGACCCATAATAAATGTACTTCACCTGACATGTGTTTCCATCATTATCTTTGATTTTCGTATAATGATTCCAGCACTCAGATGTATATTTCTTATCATGAGGAAAAAGAGAAGAACCAAGTACCTTATTTGTCCCACTCATGTTTGGGGATGGATCTTGTTCTTGTTCATTTTCATCACCCGACATTTCCATTTCTATAATAGGAGTCATCTCCTCATAATCATATCCCTCCTCTTCCGTTGACATATTAATTTGATAAGTCCAACAAACAACACTACCAAGCAACCATTTAAACATCTCAATAATCATAAATAATGTCACACGATGACAATTTCACATAATCTAAGCTGGCTAAAGCAAAACGTATTAAAAAAAATTTACCTAGTAAGTAAAAAGCGTTCTCTAGTCCCTTTATGGATCAATTTCAAGTTCTACAAGACCAAAATCCAACCAACGGCAAAGAGTTTTCCGGCAATATAGGACTTCTAGTACCTTGCGTCGAGTTTGAAAGCTACACCTTCTTGAGTCTTGACCCTGTAACGACACAGTTACAACATTACAAGAAAGGATAACCAACACACAAGCAACAACTAATTTGCCACACTCACAAAGGGAATCTACAACCAAGTATAAGCACTCCTAAGCGAATACCTTTGGCAGTTCCATCTATGCTATGTGTTGTAAAAGAAACTAGAAAATACAATTGCACTATGCTTACAAGCAAAAATGTCAAAGAATTATTCACAACACAAAAACTTGATATTCAAACATAACAAATATATATAACTAAGTCCAAAAGGCATCACCACCAATCATTATACACAAAAGGAAAAATGCCATAGGGCCACTTGATTATTAAGAGAGACAAGTATTGGGACTTCAAAACATGTAGGCAGAATTACATTGAATGAAATCAACACGAGCACATCATTCTTATAGTTCCCAATTTTCTTTTGGTATTAAGAGCCAAGTAAGCAATCGCAGCCTAATATGACAGAAATTTACCATACAAACGAGTAATATCTTAGATAGAACAAGAAGAAATGCTCTTACTTGTGATTTAAGCACCGTGTTCTTAAGGCAATCACAAACAAAATGACACAGATCGACATTCGTAAATAACTCAAACATTCCCACAGCGAACTACCAAAGAGTTAATTTGTAGTCTTATTCTCTAACAATGGAAATTTGCTGCATTCTTGAAGAATTAATACTATGTTCCTAAAGTAACCACTCGCTCCACTCTCTCTCAATTTTCAGTAATCAACTCATTGTCAACAATTTTGAATGAAATGTGTCTCACGCAGACCATCTGGAATTCATAAATTGAAGGAATAAACTATTGCAATTCATTCAGAATGAAATATAGATAATTAGACTAAAAGGTCCAAATTAAATACTCTGTATCAAGGTGCATCTAGAAGCAAATTCAACTGATTTTCTGTAGTAAGCATTAAGCAATACTGGGGACGCTAGAAGCACATTGGAGACATCATGAAATACAACCTTCTCTTTGTTTGCAGTTGTACACAGTATACATAGTAAGGGAAACAACGTTTAGGTGTGTCGAATAATAAGCATCTGTGGAAAACACAATGAACCGATGAGTGAGCGATGGCGAGAGAAAGAGATCAGAGAGGACGGATGAGCGGCAGGCAAGTTGTGACGAGCAGCGGGCAAGCTGCAAATGAACGAGCGGCGGGTGAGCAGTGGGCAAAGTCGTAGAGAGAACGGATGAGCGGTGGGCAAGCTGCAGATAGATGAGCGAAGGGCAAGCGGTGGGCAGAGCCGCAGAGAGGATGGATGAGCAGCAGCAGGCAGAAGGGACGGCGATAATAGGCGAGTGGCGGGCAGAGCCACAGAGAGGACAGGGATGACGAACGAGCAACGAGGAGCCACGAGCGGCAAGCGACAGTGACAATCAACGAGTGGCGTGTGGCTGGCGACGGTTGAGGGCTCAACTAAGTCAACTTGAGTCGGCAGAAGTGCAGAGCAAAAAAGAAGACGCAAAAGTGAGGCATGGTCGCGTGGGGAGAGAGGGAGAATTAGAAATGGGGGAAAAATTAGGGTTAGAAACTTAGAATTGGGGATTTTTTGGGAAGAATAGACCGGTTTCTGTTCCCGATTCCGGAAAATGGGGAACCGGGAACTAGAACAGGTTACCCTAGAACCGGAAACCGTGCTCATCCCTAACCATATACAGGAAATCCATGGTTAAAAGAGTTGATGGGCATAGACGCTAATTCTGAAAGGTTTTATTAAATGTTTAAAATTGATAGAGTTGTGTTTAAGAATTTAATGCATAATTTAGTAACGCGATATGGTTTGCAAGGATCTAGGAATATTGATGTTGCAGAAATACTAGGATTGTTTCTTCATATTTTAAGACATAATATAGGCAATAAGTTAACACAAGAGCGTTTTCAGCATTCTAGGGAAACTATATGCAGGCTACTTAGCTTAGTTTTGGATAAAATATATGAAATGAGAGCGTATTTGATCTAACCATCCGATCGACAATTTAGGAAAGTTCCAAAGAAGATCAGAAATAATGCAAGATTTTTTCTACATTTTAAAATAAGTTACGATTATGCAATAGAAAACATGAATTAAATATAAATCAAGTAATATTTTTGTTTTTATTTTAGAATTGCATTGGAGTAATAGATAGTATACATATTTAAGCTGTGGTACCATGAGTGACCAAACACCGACACAAAATGTAATTGCCATGTGAAATTTTAACATGAAATTTATTTTTGTTTGGGCTAGTTGGGAAGGAATAGCTCATGATACTTGTATCTTTTTGAAGCCATTAAGAGACATGATTTACAATTTCATCATCCTCCAAAAAGTTCGCTAATTAATAGTATGTACATGTTATGTATTGATTATGTTATAATATTTTAGTGTAGGTAAATATTATTTGGTAAATGCTTAATATCCAAATCCTATAAGTTATTTGGGGTCATATAAAGAAGTCAGATATCATTTGCATGAGTTTTCACGAGGTTCTCAACTGATAGGTTATAAATAAGTATTCAACCGTGCCCACTCCTCACTATGATCATAAATTGAGCGAGCTTTTGGTATATGAAAAAAGAAGTGAAAGATTCTAAAGGATTTGCCAAGTTATCCATATACAAAGTAAATGAAAATTGTGATAGTAACAATGGCTTTGCACAATTATATATGAAGAAATGTCATGAATGATGCACATTTTACCATAGTGAATTTGGATCCCAATTTATATACAATTGAGTCAGATGTTGTAAATGAGGATAGTAATGCTTCAAATGATGATGTGGGATATGACATGGCATATGTATGTGATCAAATAGTTATGAATTTAGGAAATAGTTAAGGATGTTTATAATTTTCAAGAATAATAAGTTTATTTCTTTGAAATATATGTTACCACATTTATTATAATGAAAGTATTCTTCTTATAATTGAGAAAGAGGGTACATGAATTTTTTTCATTCGATATTTTTAACAAAAAGATGATTTTATTTTTAATTAAATTGTTTGCACAACATCTTTAACATTATTATCAAATATAAATTTAAAAAAATCCACATTTTTTTAAAAATTTAAACAAGTAAAAATTAAAAAGCTTAGATTAATCGGCTAAAGAGCTTTTCCAATGTGTTTTCTACCAAACATCGTTCATTTCAAAATTACTTCTCAAAGCAAAATTTACCAAATAATCTTTACATTTACCCTAAAACCCATTTCTTCAATGGGCTTTTTAAATGTTGAACTTAATGCACCCTTAATGCCAATCTCTATAGCGGAAGTTTCAATATTTGACATATGGGCTTGAATTTGATTATGGATCAAAACTCGTGTCATTCAGGCTGTTAAGTCGTCAAGGATGGTAGTTGTATGCCACTAATAAATCAATTATTTCTAAAATAGTTTTTGATCAAGTTCGATTCCTCCCTTTTCTAATTTTGGGGTCGAGGTTTAATCATAACAAAAAATCATGAGACCCCACAGCGACGTCCAGTGTGGAGAGCCGGCTAAGTGCCCCCATTAAACCGTCAACCAAGACACCATTGAGCAACATACATGGCCAGCACCATCATGCAATCCATAGTCGGGTGAGCCACCCGTCATTATTTGTGATTCATCATCCAATCCATGTCATATTTGGAATTAGGTAAGACTCTTATCTATTCAATATCACAATCCTTTAAATTGGGCAACAAATATATCAAAATCAAATTATATAAGATGCTCACTTAATTCGAATATTGCGCGAATTGGATGACAAATTACGAACATGGATGGTTGGCTTACGCAGCAGTGGATTGCATGATGGTGCTTGGCTGCGAGTGCAAGTTAACTAGGCTAAATGGATGGGTTTCCATCCCAGAGGGGCTATAATTGGAGATATTGATACGGAAGTTTATGTAAAAATGGGAAATCCCCTACCTTTGCACGTGGTCTGTGAGACAGATAGTTAAATTAGTCACTTGCTCCTGACTTGATGGTGTCTTGGGGGTACTAGACCAACTCTTTGCGGTGGATGTCGCAATGGGGTCTTGTGATAATGTTTAGTCTATTCTTCCTGTAAAATATGTAGTCGCCACACATCCAAACTCTTTTGGATTCGCTTGCCATAAACTATTTCTTTGAAGTTTTCAAGTTTAAAGATAATATTGAATATTTTTTATATAGTTTATGAATAAAATTGAACATGCATTAAAAGTTTATGGACCACATTATATATTGACTAAAGTTTATAGATCATATTGAATAATTTAAAAGTTTAAAGGCCACATTGTATATTTAGCCAAATCTCAAGAATTATATGTCATTTCTCAAAAGGATTTTCGGAAGCGCCAAAGCTTTGGTCCCAGCCTTCAGAAGTGCGATTATTCAACCCATGTATAATCAGCTGTTGGTCTCAATTTCTTTATCCATACCTCCACCAACCACAGCGTAGTGGAGCCCAATCACCAAATTCGAACCAATTCGGTGGATCCTTCCGTACAAATTATCATATTGATTAGCTGGGTCATATTGACGGGCATCAACGTTACCGAAC
>MU090131.1:0-43463 GCA_014858505.1 Corymbia citriodora subsp. variegata
AAAAGGGAGGCATGCGAGCTGTGAAGCACTTCTGCTCTGCTATGGGGAGGACTACGGGAGCGCAAGTGCTCAGCGTAACGGTCGTCGATCGGACGGTGGAGGGGCCCGCGGCGGCCTGGTCGGTCGAGGATCGACGGTGGTGATGGAGGGGGTGCTGCGTTGGCGGATGCGGTGGCGCCGTAATCTTCGGGAGTCGGGAAATGTAGCCGTTGGGGTTGGGGGGAGCACGAGAGAGCGTGCTTTGTAGTAAATGAGCATCCTAAGGAGAAATCCTAAGAGAGGATCCGTCACGACTCCATTCCTCGCGGGACACGTGGCGGATGGGGGGACCCGGCGGAGGGGGATTCTCGGTCTGGCCCAGGCCCAGGCCCACATGGATCCGCGATCCGTCGCCGACCACCGTTGGATGCGGATCTCGCGTAAATCAAGGGCGGTGATTGTACTTGCATTCCTTCGAGTGGGCTCTCCAGGCAAGAATTCATCGTTGCCTCTCTCACTTGACCCCCTTTCACTATTTGGAGTGAAAAAAATAGTGATGATTTGGATTTCTAGAGAGGGAGATAGTCTGGCATGCCCAGTCAGAACAAAATGGATTAATAACATTAAAGATCTCATCACATAGTTATCTTACACTAATTTTTATTAAAAAAATCTCAAAATGATACTCTTAATTCAGATCTATACCAAATTAGCATATCGCTTAATATTCCTTTTTAGATGTATATGTGTCAAAATAGGTGAATTCTTCATGTTGGATCCGATGCTCTCCACGTCTAATACACCTTGCAATCATTTGCCGTTTTCTATTTTTGATCTGTCATTCTCGATACGAGATTCGTCTTGAAGCCGTTTGTTACGTTCGTTGGTACGTATATAATTAACAAAATATTGGATGGAGTAATCTTAAATTGGTACTGATTTGGGGTTTTTTAATAGAATTAACCCAAAAAAGAACGCGATGAGGTGAGGGAATTGAGGATTTGTTTGAATATTTTTCTATTATTTTCTTTTTTATCTGTAAAAAAAATGAGAAATTAAATTTCCCACGTATGCTACCTATAAAATGACTAAAAGTGTATGTAGAGACAACATCAAATTACAATAGTTACTAGTGCCAAGGATAATATTGGCTTTAAACTTATCTTGAATAAATAGGAGAAAAGTATGATAAATATTAAATTTATTACAATCTTAATCTTTTTTTTTTGAATTAATTTTTTTTTATTCTTTTCTTCATTTGCTTTTCATACAACTTTGGCCTGGCAAGGGCGTCGTAGCCCTTGTTGGCCAACAAGTGAGGTTGCAAACCTCCTCTTGCATCTAGGTGAGAGCTCGACACCAACACTTGTGGCCGACAAGGGCTAGAGGTCCTTACCCATACCTCCCCTATGGTTGTTGACCTCACTAGCCTATGGTTGGATGCACTATATTGATCAATTATGAACTCAATTGTCATAATTGAAAAGTTTAAAAGTAAATTGATATAAATGTAATGAGTTTAAGACTCTTTTTTTTTTTGTACTTTTCCCAATATAAATGTCCTAAAAAGGTTATATTCCAAATTGCCACAACATAAAAATGATATTTAAACAGATTAGCAGGTCAGTATCATGTTTTGCAAATTTGCCATTAACACGACCCAATTATTATCCATGTTTGGCAGGTCGACGCAAAATTGACCCGAAAACGATAAGACTAAATCTAAAACCCCCTAATAGTTTGTTGCATTCATGTTTGTGTCTATGTCTGTGTTATTTTTTTGAGCAAGAAATTACAATCCCGTTTGATTTTTCTTGTGGCAGAAAATTCTTATATATTTTTCAACTATTTTCGGGTGCTCATCATTAAAATCTACGATGTGTCTTGTCAGGACATAATATATACACGTGATATCAAGGACCTTGGAATAACGGGGGAGGGGATTTTGTATGTTGGCTTTAAATACCAAATAGAGAGCACTCCACTAGCCATATATGAATGAAAGCATCCAGTCTCTTTCACGCAACACCATCATCCGGTCACACTATTTCCTTTCCTCTTTTGTCCTCATCGATTGCATCGAGTTTTATCTAATAAACAAAGTATATGTGGGGATATCGCCGTGATTCGAGGAAATATGATATGATTTTGTTACTTCATTATCCTTTTAACCTATTCTCAAATATGCCAAAGGTGATTTCAATCGAATAACGAAATAAAGTGAACCGACAATCATTAAATTAATCAAATTTCTCGGAGAAATTAAAAAAAAACCATAGTGGAGTATCTTTTTTTTTGACCATGTCCTTCTGTTTTATCAAAATCAAATTAAATGTCCTTCGTCCGAATACAGAAAACAAATCATGCTAGTTCTCTTGAAGAAGCCAGACAGATCATGAAACTTCTTTGGGAATTGAGGTGTCTTTTAGACAAGACATATGCTTGGTAGATTTGAATTTGATATTGTCTAGGTGATATGTGAAATTATTTGATGATCAATTTGTTTGAAAGAAAATTATTTCTGATTTTTTTTTTTGACTTTTCGATGTGTGGATAAAGGAAAATCAATTGATTTACGAGCATTTTTCATGAACTAAATAGAAGAACCTTAGATTGGGGAAGATGGCTTCTCTTTCAAAAGGAAATCACTTTCCTTAAACCACCAAACAAATAAAAAAAAATTTCTCTAAAAAATGATTTTCATGAAAAATATTTTCTTTGCTCATGAAAGTTTTAGTGAAACAAAATGTATCTTTCATATTGACATTTTGTTCTTGAAATAATTATAACTCATGCATATTCATATGGATAAATGAACTATTCATCTCTACATAACCAGACTATACATGAACAAGAACAATTGATGAGACTTTTTTAACCAGAAAATAGATTCAGGAGGCACACTCTTGTGTGGATTAAGTGCCTGAACAAGCGCTCTAATCCGCTCTCAAGGCCTTCAATGCAATCGCTCAAAGCCTGTAACTTCAAGTTTGCCGATTCGATCCTCTCGCTCTCGATGTGTTTGCTTGAAGTGGATTCCAGCAACCTGGTAAGCTCCATGTCCACGCTCTCTAGCTCATTGGGTCCCATGCTTGGCCGACGATCGTCGTCGTCGCAGACCATCACCCGTTTGAGCACTGACTTCGAAACCATCGACCATTTACTTGGCTTCAGTTTCGAGATTGACGATGATAGGAATAACAGGAGCTTGCGGAAGACGGAGTCAGCGATGACATTTGCCTCGCTTAGAACACTTGTCGCTGCGCAGAGGTCATCGTCGAGAAGTAAGGGAGTGAACGCCTGGAACATGTTGTGTTCCTGTTGCTTGAGCATTGCTTGAGATCTTGCAATTTCCTTCCTCATCCCTTTCCTGAAGGAAACGTATCCATCCACGTCATTCTCGACATCAAGAATTCTGACTTTGCTTCTTCTGAGGATAGACTGAAGCTCTCGAACAATTCCTTTCAACGATGAGATCGCATCCTGGATCCTGCCGCACATGTCTAGGTAGTTTATGGAAGTTTGGAGCAACCCGTCGAGCCACATCTCATGCCGGCTTTGTCCTAGAGCTCTCCTGGTGGATGGCAAATCAAGGAAATCTGCAATGCACGTGTACAGCTCGCTGAGCCCAAGTAGACCTTGGAGCAATTCCTCCGCCTTATTGGAGCACAACAGCGGTGCCTCCCGCCAGGACCTGAGCTTGTCGAGCTCTTCCTCGATTTTTCGGGCACTTGGATGTGACCGAGCAGGCAAGCTTATGGAACGATTCTTGTATCGGCGCTTAGCTACAGGCGAGAAAGTGGCCATTCCTGGTTTCTTCATGATGCACTAAAATTTTGTCGGCTCAAGTTGCATTAATCAGATGCCACTATCCATCATAACGATGTATTTATACCCAACAGGGGATTATTGAATACGTGCAATCTGAATCCTTCAATCAACAAGAGATGAGCATGGAAGACGGTGTGGGTTTCTCATGGCATGAGCTTTGTTGTCATTTCTTCCACCAACAAGGCATTGAATATACGGAATGGAGCAACATTATATCTCTATTATTTTCCCAGGTACACTGCATCAAGAATCGTGCACTTCGTACAAAATCACTTGATTCATATTCGAATTTGGCAATATCTCGCCTCTCTCTTCGCCCCACGGGCGGTCCCGTCACCGACTGCCCAGACTTATCTGTGAAAGTTGGCAGGCGCATTATAATAGTGCGCACATTCGTCATCTCAAGACGAAAGAGGAGTCTTGGGAGACTAGAAACTGGAGATCTGGGGAGATCAAGAACCATCATTTTTGTTAAATGTGGTACTAATTATTGCGGAAGTAGGCGGTGGATGATGATGAGATAAACAAATGAAGCAGATAATATTAGTATAGTCGACGCACGAGTGGCATAATCAATTCGTGTTCCCTTTCAGGACAGCAACCTGCCTATCCAGGATCCCTCAGTTAGGTACGTGGATCACATACATGTATTAGGTACCATATCCAAGTCCTCCGATATGTCATGAGTAATCTCTAAGAATCCACCAATCTCTTTTGTGAACCGACTAGCTTTGGCTCGAATTGAACAGGCTAGGAAGGGGGTCAATCGATCAGATATGACCCAGTTCATGGTTCTTTACATATCAGAGGCATGGAAAGTAGAAATCCTTGCCAGTTTCAATTGCTCTTTACTATTATTTTCTAATTTTTTTTACTAATCATCCCGGTGACGAGGCTAATTATTTCTTTCACGTGATGTACTTACCTCAATGAGTTGAAACTGTTCTTTACCTTATGAGAATCAACTCATCTGTTGTCGTGAGTAATGTGGATGGTCTTCCATACCGAAACGTTGCTAGAATAAGTTGAGTTAATGCCTTGCCCAAGGATCTATAGATGGCTGATTCCGCGCATGATATGAAAGACAACTTCTGTCAATAGAAGAAGCACGGACAGAGAAGCAAATCTTGTCCGTGATTCATGTCTTTCGAGCAGATCTGATTTTTCGAGAGTTCAGGCAAATTAAATAAGCGCAAAACTTCACTTTAGAAGTGCCATTAACTAAAACTTGATGCTTGCCTCGTGGTTATTCATCCATGTATAACTTTCTGAATAAGAGGTTAAGCGATGCTGCATCACTTCCCAAGCAATATTTTCAAATGAATGACTGCAACTCTGTATAGACATAGTAAGTTATCACCTCGAAAATAGGCAGCCTTCTAAAGATGCCAAGGCAAATAGCAAGAATATGGCTAAAATTTTTTGTCCATCTGCAGTTAGATTCTTTTCAAATCCGTACTAAAATCTAACAACTTTAACTTTTGCTGATTTGAAACATTATTTAAGTATCGAAAGCACATATGCAAAAGCAGGTTCTCCTTCTGCGGTTGTCCGCCTTTCTAGTAAAAGGCCATGAGAAAAGAAATTCTAAGAGTGAAGTGTATGTGTGCGGCGTGTGTATTCGTGAGGACGCAACTTTCTTGAGCATTCAGCAAAGAGGAAAAAAAGAATGGATGTGCAGTTAGACACCAATGTTTTCGTAAATTCATATGTTTCATTAATGTACAAGTATGGATTTTGATACATATCCAAAACAAAAACTGAAAATCCCTATACAGATCCACTAAAATTTTGGATGCTTTTTAGATTCAAGGACAAAAAACAAGGGCCGGCTGAGGTCTCCCACTATTGGGAGATTATGTTCAAAAGTGAGGCCCTTGATCTAATCAGTTGCCTGAAATTGCTTTCGAGTCCGTCATCAAGGCTTCCGAGGCTTTTCTCCAGATCCTTCAATTGCTTCTGCGCAATCTGTACATTTTCAGCCCCAGGTTCATCTGCTGAAAGATTCTTTAGAACGCTTAAGGCATCATCAACGTATTGTAACTCGTTCTCGCTTTCTTGCCTGTCTTCACATGTTATCACCCCCTTATGAATCAATCTTGAGATCAGCGACCATTTCGACTGTTTAGGACTTGGGACGGGTCCTGACAATGGGCTGAGGACGGACTGGAATATGGAAATGCTGAAGTGGCCGGCTTCTCTCAGAACTCTCATCACAGCCAAGAAATGGTCATCTTGATTGACGAGAGGAGCAAACCGGCTTTCCATTTGCTTCAGGGCCCCGCTTAATCTTTTGGCGTCCTTCTTTGCCTTCTTCCTGAAGTTCGTATAGTCTGAGAGACACATTTCGATGCCCAAATCTCCCTTCCTTCTTCGGAGTGCAGATTGGAGTGTTTGAACATGTTCTTTGACTTGCAAGACCAGGTCCCTGGCAATGCCACAGACATCTAATAGCTGAACTGAGGAATCCAACAGTTCATTGATGCACTTCTCTTGCTTGTTCTGAGAGAGGACTTGTTGGGTGGATGACATGTTGAGAAGCTCATCCAAGCACCCATATACATCCTCGAGGCCTGAGAACCCCTCACCGGTCGACTTGAATGACAGAGTCGATGTTGCCTCCCATGACTTGAGCTTGCTGAGCTCCTCTTCAATTTTAAGGGTGGTCGGGTGTGGTCTGGAAGGCAAGCTAATCGATCGAACATGGTACTTGCGATTGAACATGTATAAAGGACTAGCCATCTCAAATGGCTACTCTTCTTTTGGTGTTTGAAGCTTTGAGTTTTTTGATGGTGGATCCATTTGCGTCACAATCTCTATATATATAGAGGGAATCCTAGACAGGACCTGTTCTTTCCGATGGGCCACCATGTGGTCCGAAATGGCCTCTCCTGTGAATTCGTCGGAGCTGTCACATCCATCACCAACATGGTCCTTAATAATTCATCTGTTATTTTAATACGGAAATGAGTTGTCACTGCGAATCTGTCGTTCGTTCGTGCGTGTGTTTGTTGCAGAAATAAGTAAAGAGCATCTCCATTCCTTGTCTCCTGTGCTGCCATAGTTCCCTGCCATTGAACTCACAATACTGCAGCATGCCAGAGTTAAACAAATTGGGGTTTTGCAGGACTGTCATGAACTTCAACAACATCGGGCGCAGCAGAACCTGCAAACAAATCAAGATCTAGATCTGATTAGGAGGTGAAGATGTAGGGTTTCTGATAAATTAAGGGTTGGTTGACATTCCTAGAGGAAACTTAGGACACGGTTCCAGCAGGTTGCTCAATAGATTAGTGCGTGCACGAGTGGCTTGTTCCCCTATTGCTTCCGCTCCCATTGATTTCTCCTCAAGCTATGTTATTGCTTTGATGTGCACGTATTCACTAGGAAAAGACAAATTAAAGACATTATTGCTGTTTTCTTTCATCATGCATTGAGACTGAACCATTGATTGATTAATCATAGAACAAGTCTTGCGGATCAAGCAGCATCTGATGAACCGAAATGCAGATACTCATCCAAAAAATATCACCACCACCATGGAAAAGAGAGTGTCTGTAATATATGGGCCCATAAGCCCAGCCCACTAGAAAGTCCAAGCCCAACCCATTTTGTTCCTCTTCAACAGACGAAGCGTTGAAGCCAGCGGTGAAAACAACGAAGAAGGAAGAAGCTCGGCCATGAATGGGAAAAAGAGGAAAAGGAGGAGCGAGAAATTTTTCGTGCGCAACCATTTTGAACGTATTGACAAGCCGAATCAACTACGAATTGCAACGAATAGTAGGTATTCAAGCCAATTATTTGTTCAATCGAAGTAATTTTTGAAGTTGAGTAAAAAATCTGAAGTCATATGAATTTTGAGCTAATGGATTTGGAGCTAGCAAGCTATATGAAAATGATAGTTTAGAAAGTTGTGGAGTTATAGGGTTTAACTAAAGTTGATTCTGAAGTACAATTTTATCGTAACGAATTTTCTGAAATTGTGTAGGCGAATTACACGTAACAAATAATATGTGGAATGTACAAAGATGAATGTTTGTTATAAATGAATTTCTTCGTTAGCACATAGAAATCATTTTATTCACGATTAAGAATAGTTAGCCGAGTTGTTTGTTAATATAGTGTATTATGTGGATTTTGATATATTCTTTCGATTGATTGATAGAAATGAAGGCGGTTGGTCCCATTACCCTATGTAGATTGGTTTTTAGCTTTCCCAAATAAGTAGTACTATCTCTTTTATAAATTTGCAAACTCATATCTTGAAAGTGGTAGAGATTTAATATAGTGTGAGCTATGAAAGAGCATATTTCTTGCATAAATTAAATTGAGTTTTTACTACCTTTTAATCGGTTGAAAAGGCATTGGAAGGACATTATTTGAAATAGTTTGAATTGATCGTTTGTGAACGTCTTGATTAAATATTCTATAAGAATAATTGTCAAAAATTATATGTATTGATTTATGACATATTTTATGAAATGCATTCTATTTGATAAAATGGAATTGGAAAAGATTATATGATTCGGTTTATAAAATTGATTTATGAGATGATTTCTTGTGTTGGTTGTGAGTTATTGGAAATTGAGGTTGATGTGTTATGTTCATGTCACTATGATTAGAACCCATTGAAGGGTAAGTACACGTTATGTTGTCAGAACATCCTTCTAACCCAAAGCACCGGCTAATATGGAAAGAAATCTAGTCCAGGGGAGAAAAATTGGTCACCTTCATCACGGGTATTAAACATGACCACAATTAGATGTTAGGCTTTAGATTAGACGATAGAATGGCATTTGGCTTGATTGGAATAACTAATGAAATAGACCATTAATGGTTAATTTGTTATTGTGAGTTGATATTATTGATTGGCCTTATGCATAAAAAGTCTTGTTGGAAAAATATCATCTAATTCTTTTATTTAATGTATATCATATACGGATTTGGGTTAATGAGTTATGACATCGATTTATAAAGATGCGTAATAAATGTTCGATTTGCTTAGAAGAAATATATTACTTATTTATATATCAAGAGGACATTTTTTTGGAATGAGATAAGTATAGCTATAATGAGCTTTGAATTTGTTGCTTGTTGGATTTGTATTATATTTTTTTTTAGGGATTATGGAAATTCTAGTGTTATAGCCAACTCCTTTTTGGAACATATATGGATGTATGAATTTCAATAACTGGCTGATGATGCTTATATTTGAAGATGCTATATTATTCAAGTGAAAGGACGATGATATCATTATCCTATACTCATAGAGTTGGGAATGTGACCATGTCAACTATAGGGACCCGCTAGTCTTTACGGGAGTGGGTTTCTGCTTATGAGATCTCTAGGCAAAGCCCAAAAGCGGGCTCGATGGCTTCGTTTAGATATGCATAGAGCTTCACTGATGCAGTAATCGAGCATTTGCAGTTGCTGACTGTTATCCCATACTTGAGATTTGTAACAATAGTTTCAGATGTTGTCTCTCTTCGCCTTAATTTGCATTCTTCCATTTCGAGTTCGTCTCTCTTTTGTTCCCTTTCTATTCGGCACTCGTTGATATTTTGAGTGGATAAAGATCAGGCATCATAAAGAAAAGCCTCGTACTTGCTGTCCATGCTAAACAATTCGTTGATAAAGGCACTGTAGTTTTGGGTGCAAGCAAAGGGCCAGGAGTGAAAAGTTGTACAGAAACGATGCATCACATTCATCGAGAGGATCTCAGTACGAACCGAATCATTTTCCTCGTCGACGTGTGCGGTTTATCTTTAAAAAATAAAATGAAAAAAGTCTCGTGTAAATTTGTAATTTGCAGGATTATCTGCCTGAAGACTCCCCTTTCTCGCTCTATTCTCGACGACAGATTGGAATTCGATGCATCGACTTCACTTGGACACGAGAAATCATTTGCAAGACTGTTGTAGGACTTCCTAACCTGATGGATCAATGATCGATTGCTTATAAGGACGCGAATTCCATCATTCTGACTGTGAAACTCCTTGAAATTCAGGAGCGAAAGAATAAACAGGAAGAAACTGAAGGTCTACCACGAACAAGAACATAGGAGCCCATACCATTAGCAGAATCAAAGTAACCAGCAGCCAGTTATTTAGGCATCATATTGACTTGATGAGTGCATCGATATTTTTCTCATAAATATCTGCTAGAACCTTACATCATGAGAGCTACAAGACCAACCGGAACAATAGGTAAAAAATTGTGAAGGCACACTTCGCAGGGTTCTAACCATTTTTTGATCTTTTTATGTAGTCCCATAATATTGTGATCCGGCTTAAGAGACCAACAAGCATAGGCCATTTCTTTCATGCACAGTGCAGCTCCAAGGAGAGGAGAAAAATGTTGTTTCCATAGTTCCAGGATTTTCGGGTGAAATAGGGAAAATTCCTGATGATTTGAGGAACTTAGAAGTACCTCAGCATCTGTCTGAAGATTGTAAGTGGGTTTCAGGTTTAAACTTGTTGCACACGGACATAATTGTATTGATAATTCGAGGAAATCAAATTAGATTAGAAGGGAAACAGAAATAGAGAGAGATTGTCCTCAACTTTTTCGCATATCATTTCAAGTTTTTTGTACATGGATGTAATACAACTTCTGTACATTGACACTCAATTGCCCTTGGCGGATCCTCAGAAAAAAAACTGGATGCCTCAAGGACCAAAATTGGCTAGCAAAAGAAACAATCTCTTCCTAAGAGATGATGTTCAAAAGAGAGGCCCTAGTCTTAATCAAGTGCCTAAACAAACACTCCATGTCATCCTCAAGGCTTCCAATGGAGGCCTCTAGATTCTCCAGCTGCTTGTTTGTGATCTTCATTCTCTCAGTACCAACTCCACGGGAGAGACATTTACTGAGATCGCTCAAGGCGACATCAACGCATTCAAACTCGTTCTTGTCTTCTTGGTTTCCGTTGCAGGCTATCGTGCCCTTGTGCATCAGTTTCATGATAACTGGCCACCGGATTTGCTTCGGCATGGACACTGATGGGGCTAGCAACGACATGAGAGATTGAAATATCAAAATGCTCGACAAATTAGCTTCCCTTAGGACCCTCATGATGGCCAACCAATGCTGATCAACGGGATTCTGAACCGAGAGTGATGAGGCCCCGAAGTTTGCTTCCATTTTCTTCAATGAAGAAACCAATCTTTTCACATCTTTCTTTGTTTTCTTTCTCAAGTTGCTGTAACCGACGATCTTGTCTTTCATGTTTGAATCGCCCTTTCTCCGCCTGATCGCAGATTGGAGCGCTCCAACATTTTCCTTAATGTGCAACAAAATCTCCCGGGCAGAGCCACACATATCAATGAGTTGTACAGATCCATCCAACAGTTCGTCGGTGAACCTCTTGTCCTGATTGCAAGAGAGGACTTGCCGGGTTGAGGCCATGTTGAGAAGCTCATCCACGGAAATGTACAGCTCCTCCAAGCCCGAGATCCCGGCCCGGAGTGACCTGGAAGATGAAGTCGAGCTAGCTTCCCACGACTTGAGCTTGTTGAGGTCCCCATCCACTTTGGCAGTGGTGGGGTGGATTCTGGAAGGCAGGCTAATGGATCTAACAGAGTACTTGGCATTGTTCTTTGCTGAGAAGGAAGCCATCTTTTTTCTGGTTTTAGTTCGTGCCTGAGAGAGCTCGAGTTTGAGATGTCACAACCAATTCAAGAACCCAATATATATACACACGAGAACATGTAAGAGAGAGACAACATTGTCCATGGGCATGGGCGCAACCACGTGTAGCCCTGAGTCGGCTCTCGTTTTTCATATTTTAGCCATGGACGTTGAAGAAACCGATATGAGGTGTCTCTGCCTAGTCTGTCCGCAGCGTGTTCGTTGCGGAAATGAGTAAAGAGTCAGCTCCATTCTTGCCCCCAAAGCTCGCCACGTACCCACCATCGAAATATAATAAAGGAAAGGAGGCAGATGGGCTCGGACATGGCTTGTCTCGAGTTCTGCAGAACCTCGAGGCAGAAATAATGGCGAGGACCCATTAAAGAATTGCATGGAGGAAACCAAAGTTTTAGATCTGCCGAGAGAGATTTGTACGGTGTGAGATTCTTTTATTTGAAGGGTGATTAAGGTTTAAACAGATCGGGGTTGAATCGAGTCTGCATTTGTGTAAGACAACACTGTCTATCATGTGAACGCGCGGGTCGTTCCTCTAGTATTTCCAGACTAATCCACTTGTTGCGAGACATGTGTGGTTCATAGAGTAATTCCATCGCCTGCATTTCCTTGGATAATTGGAGGATTCACGGACGCATCGTGGACTGCTCGAAGATGCCTTCTTTAGCGTGTGGCTAGTTTTGTTCATTGAGCTAAACTAAAGTCAGGAGCTGTTTTAGCTTTCGATACATGCTTTTCTAATTACAAGTCATTGTCCTGAAGATGAAAGCAGAGTTTTCACAGAGCATGTGCTTCGGCTCACCATTTCCCATCAAGTTGTCACCGGCACCATGCCCTGCCACCGGGAACATCACCCCAACACAGCACAGACCTAATCAATTCTCGCATTCTTGCTGGTCTTCTGTCTTTGGAAGAAACCAAAGTGACACCCGATCAAAGAATCTGAACATGTTTAGGTTTGCCGAGAAGTACAGCCCCCAACGTGGAAAGAAAATTCCGGGCCATGAATCTAGTCTTCTATGGAGGGAATTTCTATAGATTTCAGGCCAATCTGACCGTCTCTCGTGTACCCAAAATGGGCTGCGATGAGGGATGTGGTTGTGGTGACAGTACTGTTGGTGTCCTTGATAGACAAGGAGACAGTAGATTGATAGATGAGAATATGAGACCAGTTACCGTGAGGAGCTCACTGTTAGGACAAGAAAATTCCATCGGCAGAGAAGAGAAATGGCCTAGATTCATATGTCCATGTGGGAATTATTCCACTTGCTTCCCTGTTCACCAGCATCCTTCCAAATTCAAATGGGAAGAACTAACTTCGGTTGATTTCTAAATTAGACATTAGTTTCATGAATTAATATGAAAGGACAATGGATGTAGCAGTATAGACTTCATGACTGAACATTGAGACCATAGTAATTCTAACCTCATCGGCCGGCTGAACAGGACTGATCTTCGACTTATTAGTGAGGATATGTGCAAGAGAAATGCTTGTAGTAAGGGTAAACTCGTGTAAACAGGCGCCTCCCTGCAATCAACAGACACAATATCAGCAACATACGAAGCTTTTACATTTTGACTTGCTCTTTTTAGTCGTAGCAATATGGCTCATTGCATTTGAGTGTCGGCTCTGCATAAAGAGATTAATTAGTCCCAATCCCCATATATATGATCATCGATATAAAGATGTCAAAATTCTATGGTAACTTCTGCACTGCTTTATTTTGAAGTACAGGATTCAATATAGCGTTGTGATCAACTGAGCATGCTCTGCTTGTTTCTCGTACAGGAAGGTAAGATGGCATTCTTCCGATCATCTAGTGACTTAGAAAGGTTGATGGTCACATGTAAGGAATGAGAGCTTGTTGGCATTTGATTCACACGATATTTTCTCTTACCATGGATCAGGGAAAAATTCCTTGAACATTGTTCATGAAGTAAAGCCGAAGCTCATCTCGACATTTCAGTCCATATGTGACTGCGGAAGAGTTGCCAAGGAGCGATTTGGCATCTTTCGTAGTTCACCTAAAACTTAGTTTTGAATGCGTTGGTTCTTCAAATTATCAACCTGTAGTCTCTTTTCAGCGTCTGTTAACCTATATATCGCTGTATATATCGCTGGGCAGCGCATCAGCTATGCACTTGGCATGCATCTGATACATTCGTCATATGAATCGAATGTGAATGAAGCAGCTGCATGAATGACTTGTACAATAAACTGTATATATGGTTGCATTCATTGTATAGTTGGTGTTTTGTTTCAATACATGTACTAACTATCCATACATCTCAAAATTGGGGTTTACGAATAGAGGCAATTGATCTCTTATTGGGAGATTATGTTCAAAAGAGAGGCCCTTGTTCTAATCAGTCTCCTGTAAAGACCCTCCATGGCATTCTCAATATCACCGATGCTCATCTCCAAAGCCCCTAACTGATGCTGTGTGCTCTGCAACTTCTCGCTGTCAACCCCATCATTTGCACCGTGTTTGCATAGAGCGAAGAGTGAGGCATCCACGCATTCAAATTCATTCGCATCTTCTTGGTTCGTGTCTTCGCATGCTACCGCTCCTCTGTGCACCAGCCGTGATACCAGTGACCACTTGCTTTGCTTGCTCCTCAGCAGTGGCACTGCCAAGAATGACACAATAGACTGGAAGACCGAAGTGCTCACAGCATCGACTTCACTTAGCACTCTTGCTAATGATGAGAGCTGGAGGTCATCAACAATAAGTGTGGAAGCTCCAAGCGAGCTCGTTCCCATAATTCTCATCAACCTTTTGGCATCCTTCCTCATTCTCTTCCTGTAGCCGGCATAATCAGAGATCACTGCCTCGATGCTCGAATCGCCTTTTCTCCGCCGGAGCACGGATTGGAGCGCTTGGACATGCTCTTTGATCAGCATCAGCATTTCCCTCAAGGACCCACAAACATCGAGAAGCCGGACCGATCCTTCCAATAGTCCATCAGTGCAGCTTCGTCCTTGGATGCAGGAGAGGGCTTGTCGGGTCGAAGGCATGCTGAGGAGATCATCAAGGGAAATGTACAGCTCCTCAAGCCCCGATAGCCCGGCCAGGACTGACCCAGAAGACGGTGTCTGGTACTTCGCCTCCAACGATTTGAGCTTGTTGAGCTCAGCATCGATTCTGCGTGTAGTCGGATGAGTCCTTGAAGGGAAGCTAATTGATCTAGCATTGTACTTGGAATTGCTCTTGGCTGAGAAGCTAGCCATTTGCATGTTGCTGCCTCTGCCTCTGCTTCTTCTTGTTCTTATTCCAACTGTTGCTTTCAATTCTTCTTGATTTCAATTGGGACTGTCACAGCTCACAAGTCACAGCCAAGCGCCACGACCCTATAAATAAGATCGTCTCCGAAGAACCTTGAGGAAACTCAAGATTGCGACATGGTAATTCCGCGATGTCGTGGCCACGTGGATCAAGAATGGGCTATCGATATCTTTTAATGCTTCTTTCGACCCAATGAGTATTTAAAGAAAAGGGCGTTAGGTGTCCCGTGCCAATTCGTCCTCCTGCAAGTTTATGCAGTGAAAGGAAATAAAACAAGCATAAAAAAGTGAAGAGTCACCTTCATGTCTCGCCTCCAAACTTTGCCACATTACCCACCACCATGGCAAATACAATAAGGGAGGCTCCAAAGGTGTCCGGACATGGCTGTCGTGGTATCTGCAGAAACCTCGAGAAGCATCATCAATCATGGCAGAATCCCATTAAAGTAAACCACGCGAGAAATCGAAATTCCAGCTTAAAGGGATTGAATAAGAGGTCGAGGAGGCCACGATTAAGCAACCGATTAGTACTAAATCCCCGCTGCGGATGTGCACGAGTGGGTTGTTAAGCTACTTGTCTCCGAGGTAATCATCAAGGAGGGTCCTGGCCAGATCATCGTGTCCCTCCATTCCGCCCCATCGATGATTTTTGAAAGATCCAAGGCGAGAGAGAGACAGCGACGCCTAGATGCCTCGACACGTGTACGAGCGAGCATTCTCCTCACGTCCCACGGGAACACGTGGCGAGGTGCGTGATAAACGAGCGGAAAGCTAAGAGGGGTAGATCTAGTTGGTGAACTCGCACCCCATTCGCCAATCATAAAGTGGAACGGTAAGTGAATATCTTTGATGACATCCTTTGCCTTTTCGTCTTGAACCGACGTGACAGCCCCAGGAAAGCGACACGTGTTCTTGAGCTGGGCACGACCACATGATGGACCTACACCTCGGAATCTATGTTGGGGGAAAAAGGGGAGGGGGGGATATTCTCTGTTTGGCATAGAATGGTAGAGGAAAATCTTCATGACATTTCCGAGATCGGCAGATTAATTGAGCCGCATTTACGAAATGTGAAGGAAATTCGATGAAATGCAACTCCAAAAACTTAAGTTAGTACGATAATTTATAGAGAATTTGTAAACTCTTGATCTCAATAGTATCCTTATCGTGCATTCCAAATGTGAGCTCAGATCTTAATGTCATCCTTTAAAGCCCGTTACCACAACAAGCTGTCGGTGCCAATGGGACGGTGGCTGGGCTCAGCTTCGAGCTCAACATCGGGCCGACCTCATATTGCCACCTGTTGAGGACACGCGAGAATAATGTTGCCATCCTCCATCTCGATCACCAGAGTAGGGGGCGGTGGTGGTGAGGTCAAAATCATTAAGACAGTGATGGTTGGATGCATGGAAAACAGTGGTTAGGCTGCGAGCACCGTGGAAGGAAGAGGGGAGAGACTAGAAATTGCTGGGGCTTGCTGGGGTAGTTTTCTGGCGTGGGCATTAACATGTTCATTTTGCTTATCAATGTACTCAAGGATCAACTTTTTTCCAATTGAATGGGATCCAAAATTGATGGATGATTTTCTCGGTAAAGTTCTATAATGTTGCTGGGCTTGGGACCCCGATAGTGCTCCGCGCTCTGGCTCAAAGGATCCAGGCCAGGGTGCAAGGAGGCATAAGCACACGGTATATATTCAATAGTTACTGTATACTAGCCTTTATTCCCCCATCAAAATTCGCCTCCATAAATTGATTTCAATTCTCTCACATATATCTCATAATCATTCTACGACACACCTACTAAAGGAGGTTTTACTTTGATATCATATTATGACATTTATAAATTAACCCACTGTAGTTATTGTCTATTTTGCTTCGTCCTTATTGAACCTTACAGCTTTGTTCTTTGGCATATAAATATGCATTTTCTCATTAGGTCACCCATCTTAATAGTATTCTAGTTCGAGCACGCTTAATTCTAAATTAATTCCAGTATTCTGATATATATATATATATATATATATATATATATATATCCCAAACAAGCTCTCCTTATGTTCAGTATGCAATTTGATTCATTTCTTCTCTCTTCGCCATTCTATAAGCTTGTTCGGAGCCACTCTTTGTCTAAGCCATCTAGTCCCGACAACTAGTTTCTACCCTCATCAAAACAAGTCATTTTTTTTTCTTTATTGGTCATCAATTTTCTTTGAGGATCATAAATTAAATTCTCATTTGAAAGGACATTACGTTTTAATACAAAGGATAGTAGAAAATCAAATAACTTTAAAGACAAGGTTCTTTTCATTCCTCCTAAAAGTCTTAAATGTGAGGGGAGAGATAGCTCGGGCAAACGAGAAAGTTTGAACAAGATAAGACTTTGGACGATAGAAGGGTTGGATTGAATTGGACAGCACATTTGAATAGGAAAAGTATCAATGAGTGGCACGAGCTACTGCTTATGAGGACGTCATTTTGTTGAGTGAGTGAATTTATACATCCCTGGTCTTTCATCGGTTGGGATGTACTCTCTTTAAGTGATTCATAGTGCAACACCACCCCTAAATAGTCATCATTATTCATAGTACTTCTTTCGGGGTCTTCCCCACTTTGGTATGGGCCGAGCCCAACTAGGTTTGCCAAATGAAATTCAAGACATTTCCAACCATGGTTCATAGAGAAGGATATGAGCAAATAAAATAATTGCCCTATTGGGTAGAGTATTTTATGTTGGGCCGACAATTTCTATCGTGTCATTAAATATCACCCATGATTAAGTATTTGGTAATATTGATAAATTTTTATTGTTAAAATTGGTGAAACATCAAAGTTGTAAAAATTATTTGTTTTATGTCGGATTTAAAATGTCTCAACAAATTCTTTTTTTGGAAATCCTACTCTTGTATTGGGCCAAAAAGGGAAGGTTTTGTTGCAGCCCATATTGTAAAGTTATAGAAGAAATAACGTATTGGAGGAAGAATACGTACCATTGTTTGTTATAATCCGAACATAATAACTTCGAGAAAATGATAACAAAAAATATGTAGAAGATGAGGTACGACTAACCGAATCTCCTTAAGTAGATTAATTTCTACGAACGATGCTAAATAGTTTCATGAGCTATGTTTTCCTAGATACAATTTCTCGAACTCGTTTGAATTAGCACAATGTAAATAGGACTCTGTCAAACATTTCTTGAAGCCGGCACACTTAGAGAATAATTGAAGTGAGGAGATGCAAGTGACTCAAGTGATACTTGGATTGAAGAATTTCAAATCTATTAATAGAGTTTGGCAAGTCATGACCAGAAGGGATATATAGACTAAAGAGATATATTAATTAAATAAATACAAGAATCCAGTATATACATGAACTCAAGAGATGCATGAATTAAGTAAATACATGAACCAAGAAATACATGAGCTAAAGAGATGTATATTGTTTTACTCGCTCTCATTGATCCATTAACCTACCATAATTACAAACAGCCAGCCATGACGATAAACATTTATCCTTTTTTAGTCACTCTTGAATAATACAACATACACTTAAAACCTAGAGGAGAATGCATGATTAGTAAATTGCAATAATATATTCGCACATCTAATTGCCATCAAGCTAACATTATAACATTAAGAAAATATATTATTATTGATTAAGATAATAATAATCATATTGAAATTTGAGTTACTAATCAATAACGGTAAGATAACAATGTCTCCACAACAATGAAAACTATATTAGAGCACTTAAAAAAACAAGTCATTACTACATGAACTTGGTGTATGCTGTCCCAAAAACATGCATCGAATTATGTCACAAATTTTTCTCGCTAACAAGATCGCAAAGTGAGGGACGTATTTGTTTCCATCAATTTTATCGCGAAATCACCTTTATAATTAAACTGAAAATTGAATTGCCCTAGTGAAAAGTTTATATGACTCTCGACTAAACGCTATACAGCACTCCACATGTTACGTAATAATTCCCCTCAACAATATTATAGACACTACACCCTAAATAATACCTTTGAATCACCCAATTATCACATATATTCTGTACATTGAATTAACTCAATAATCTCGTATGTCTCATCAACCGAAGATTTACACGAATTTAGCTAACGTAAAATCTATTTCCGCTAGCAAATGGATCTGTGTCTCATGAAAACATTAACTATCTTGTTGGGCATTATTAGAGAGGGCTAATTATTGAATCTTTATTTAATATCGTACCTGCTTCTGTCCTTGGGACCCAACAGGCCGAATTTGTTCGAATACTTTATATATCTTTGAAAAACTAAATGCAGATGAATAAGACAAGTGAAACATGATAAAAAAAATGAAAATATTTCTTGAAATAAATGGCTCTAATTCCATTAATCAACCCATGAGGATTTAATTCTCCTTATCTCCTAGGATTTTCCATGAAGAGCTTGTAACGCTATTTTACAATACGCAACGTGGTCTACTTTTACAATCTGAGCACTTCATGCGGTCGAAATTAATTAATGGTAATTATTGATAACAACAAAATTAATTCTTTAAACGCACGCACACTTAATTAATGCAATATAAACTTTAGTTATTACTTTCAAAATTATTGTGCATATATATGTGCAAACAACATTAAGGATTTTGCATATATTTCATGCAAATCACGTGAAATTATACTCTACCACGCTTTTAAATTATATAATCTAACCGGTTACATCTCAGTATTTTAACAATGTTGATTAAGCAAGACTAAATGATGGCGAACCACTCAGATTTATGCGTATAGAGTAGATTTATCATCACATGGAATAATAAGGATGGATTTTCACTTAATTATGAATAATGGTGCAGCCCATCTCCCAATTTATGTAGGTTTTAATTTCCAAGTACTACGAACTCCCCATTTAAATATTAATTTCTTTGTTGTTTCATACGTATTGCAAGTGGGGACATGTGTTGTTCTCATTTCCACTACATTCAAGTAAAACTCAGAGTATCCATAGAATTGATTTACTCGATAGTGCTTGCAAATTTTGGGATAAAATGTGCATAGGTAAGTAAAAGTTGGGGGGTCTAAAGGTCAGTTCCTTAAAGGCAAAAACCCTTCAAGATCACATGTTGACATAGTAGTAAGATCATCGACTTGATTCCTTTCCTCTATCTTTTCTTTTGTTTGTTGATGGAGTAAGATCATCGACTTGATTGTGGTTAAAACTATCAATTGGAGATATTGATATGCCATGTTGGAAGCATGAGCTGTCCATAAAAGTATATCCTATTGATTCACTGTATGAATGCTGTACATCTCAATACATATCAAGGAACAAAATTGGGCAACTGAAAGAGTTTCCTCTACCGTGACATAATGTTCAAAAGAGAGGCCCTTGTTCTAATCAAGTACTTGTACAATCCCTCTAAGGCATCCTCAATCCTTCCAATCCCTATCTCCAAATCCTCCAATTGACATTGGGTGACTTGCAACTTCTCACAATCAACACCTTCTCTTGAAATGTGCCTGGACATTGTGGTGAGGGCACAATCCACACATTCCAACTCATTCACATCCTTTTGCTTATCTTCTTGATCACATGATATTGCTCCCCTTGGATTCACCAATCTTGAGACTACGGACCACTTGCTAATTTTCTTGTTGGGCCTTGACACTGGCATTGTCAAGAATGACAATAGAGATTGGAAAATTGAAGGGCCCAACAGATTAGCATCTCTCACCACTGTCATCACTGATGAGAGGTGGTGATCTTCATTCCCCAATTGACAATCTTCAAATTTGGTCATCGTCTTCCTCAGTACAGCCATCAACCTTTTGGCATCCTTCTTCATTCTCTTCCTGAAGTTGGCGTATTCTGCAATACCTGTCTCGATGTCCGATTCGCCCTTTCTCCGACGAAGAGCAGATCGAAGCGTACACACCTGTTCATTAAGGTGCAACAAGGTTTGCCTCGAGTAGTCACAAACATCTAGTAGCTCGATTGATCCATCCAATAGCTCATTGACGAATCCCTCCTGTTGGCTGCAAGAGAGCAATTGTTGGGTGGACCTCATCTTGAGGAGATCCTCCAAGCAAATATAGACTCCCTCGAGGCCCGAGAGCCTGGCACAAACCGACCCAGACGACGAAATCGAGGCCTCATTCCATGATGATTGGAGCTTGTTGATCAAATCAACAATTCTAAGAGTGGTGGGATGGGATTTTGAGGGCAAGCTAATGGACCTAACATGGTAGCTGCTTTTGCATTTGGATGAAGAAATAGCCATTTTCTCTCTTTCTTTCTTTGCTTTTGCGATCAAGTTTTGGGATGTCATTACAAGTTGAAGTTCAGCATATATATATAACATTTAAAGAGACATGGTTGCTCCATGTCAATCGTCCGCTAGCGCTCTCTCTCTCTCTCTCGTGGTCACATATGAGGCCAACATGGTCCAAAAATGATTTGATGTTCATTTAAAATCAATTTGAATATTGGAAATGAGTTGTCTTTGCTGGTTTGTCATATTCTCTGCGCTTCTTGATGAAATAAGCGGCTGACTCACCCCCATTGCTTGCCTCCTATATTGCCACATTCACCCTATCATTGGAATATTAAATTAGGGCTTATAATAAATATAAATCTGCTACGACGGTCTCAATTTCCCAGATCCCTGATATAAAAACAAATGTTTTCTTTAGGAGAAAAGAATCAATGATCCCAGATCTCGAGCAAGCCAAGAATAATTTACGACATAAGATTTTTCTAGAGGGTAATTAATTAATTGGAACATCGTAATTAAGCCTTATAAATTGTTCGACCTTTTTGTTTATTGTGCGCACGAATGGCATGTTTCCTAGTCATTGTCATTGTAATGTGTTTGTTAATCAGAAGTTCGGTGAGTATAATTTTGCTTTTCGAGTTTCTACCTTTTTTCCTCTTTAGGAAACACGGGTAGCTTTCTCATTTTAATTAGTGACCACCTAAATGAAATGAAATATAACTAATAATCCCTTTTTGCCTAATAGCATTCAATGATCTTATTAAAGGAAAGGCTAGCAGGCTTGGGAGTCCTCGTGATCCGAGACTAGCCTCGACTGGAGGTAGGCGAAAGCGGCATCCACCCGACTAGGATTTGGCCCAATTTGGCGTGGCTGATGCAGGAAGTGACATGATAGGTTACTCCCAAAAAAAAGAAAAGAAAAACTTTTCGTGATCGTAAATCAACTTCACATTTGAAAGGAAGTTGCCTTTTAATACAATGGATAGTAGAAAATTAGTTCACTTTAAATACAAGTTTCTTTAAAAGAAAAAAAGGAAAAGTGACCAAAGAGGGAGGGGAGAGGGAAAGATCTACGTCAAATCCCTCCTCTCCACGAGCCGAAAATGAGAGAGAGGAAGGGGTGTGTTACAGACCTCCACATTGGGATAAAAGAGGAAGGTTTCGATGCCGCCTTGCCTTGATGACAGACATTTATCCTCTTTTTACTCACTTCACACTAAAAACCTCAATGAAAATGCCTAAATTGCATTAACTCAATGCAAAATTAGTAAATTGTAATAATATATTCGCGCTCCTAATCATCATCAAGTTAACATTATGATATTAAGAAAATATATTACTACTAATTAAGATAATTATAATCCTATTGAAATTTGAGATTTGAGTTACCGATCAATATATGTAAGATGACAATGACTCCATAACGATGAAAAGTACATCAACACATTAAAAAAAAGAGTCATTATTACATGAACTCGATATATGTGTGCATCGAATCATGCACTAAATTTTTCTTATGAGCAAGGTCGCAACACAAATCACGTATTTGTTTTCATTTTCCTTTTTAGTGCGAAATCACATTTATAATTAACTGAAAATTAATTTGCCCAAGTGAAAAGTCTGTATGACTCATGATTAAACGCTAGCCAATGAAGCACTCCACATGTTATGTAGTAATTCCCCTCAACAATATTTAAGAGACACTACTTGTTAATAATACCTTTTTGTTGCCCAATCATCAAATATTCCGTACGTTGGTTTTGTCCTTCAAAACATGTATGTATAAGATAGTAATAATAATATAGCTCTAAAAAATCTAATGTCTCATTAACCGATCGATACAATATCTACACGAATTTAGCTAACGGAAAATCCAAACCAGCTAACAATTGGATCTGGGTCTCATGAAAAACACGAACCATCTCTTTGGGCATTTTTAGAGACGGCTAATTATTGAATCTTTGTTTAATATGGTACTTGCTTGTGTTCTTTGGGGACAAGAACCCAGCAGGCCGAATTTATTTGAATACTTTAGTTATCTTTGAATAAATACATGCAGATGATTAAGACAATGAAAGATGATAAATAAATAAATAAATAAAATATTTATCGAGATAAATGGGTCTAATTCCATTAATCAATCCGTGAGGATTTGATTCTCCCTGTCTCCCAGGATTTTCTATGAAGAGCTCGTAACGCTATTGCTGAAATAGGTGACGTGATCTATTTTTACAATTTGAGCACTCCATGCGGTAGAAGTAATTATTGGTAACAACAAAATTAATTCCTTAAATGTGAGCACACTTAATTAATGCAATATAAACTTTACTTAGTACTTTCAAAATTTTTGTGCATAAATGTACAAACACTGTTGAGGATTGAGGATATATTTCATGCAAATCACGATGAATTGTACTCTATCATGTTTACGAAATATAATTGAACCAGCTAGATCTCAATATCTCAACAATGTTGGTTGAGCACGACCCAAAAACGAACCGCTATATGTATATTTTTTTATTTGGTAAAGAATGGAATAGTGGATTTATCATCACATGGACTAATAAGGATGGACTTTTACTTAATTATGATTAATGGTACATCCCCTCTCCCAATTTATGTTGGATTTTATTTTGAGGTGTAATGAAATCTCCCATTGAAATATTGATTTCTCTGTCATTCTGTGTGTACTACAAGTGATGACTTGTGTTGTTCCATTTCTACCATGTCAAAGTAAAATTTGGATTATCTGTAGAATTGACCTACTTGATAGTGCTTGCAGAAGTTGGGATATGATGTGTATAGGTAAATAAAAGTCAGGGATCCGTATGAATAGAACTTAATAGGTGAATAATGGAAACCCAAATAGTTGGTGGTATGAAGTTTCTTCATTCATTTTTAACTTGTCCATATGACAACCTTCATTCACAAGTTAAAGCAATAGTTTCAGAAATCTAGCGGTTTGATCTAAACAGTTCCTTATAGGCAAAAACCCCTCAAGATCACACAATGACATAGCAATTGTTCAATGTCCACATGCACTAAGTATGTACAAAATCAAGTCATAGATTCAATTCCTTTCCTCTATCTTTTCTTTCGTTTGTCAATGGAATAACATCATGGACTTGGTAGTGGTTGACAACTATTAATCGGAGATATGAAATGCCATGTTGGAAGCATGAGCTTTCTATAAAAGTATTACTTTCTATTTTTTCATTATATGAATGCTGTACATCTCAATGCATATTAAGGAACAAAATTGGGCAATTGAAAGAGTTTCCTCCACCATGATAGAATGTTCAAAAGAGAGGCCCTAATTCTAATCAAGCACTTGGACAAGCCCTCTAAGGCATCCTCAATCCTTCCAATCCCAATCTCCAAATGCTCCAATTTACATTGGGTGACTTGTAACTTCTCACTATCAATCCCTTCTCTTGACATGTGCTTGCACATTGTGGTGAGGGCACGATCCACGCATTCCAACTCATTCACATCCTCTTGCTTCTCTCCTTGATCACATGATAATGCTCCCTTTGGATTCACCAATTTGGAGACTATGGACCACCTGCTAAGTTGCTTGTTGGGCCTTGACATTGACATTGCCAAGAATGACAACAAAAATTGGAAAATTGAAGTGCTCAACATATTACCATCTCTCACTACTCTTATCGCTGATGAGAGGTGGTGATCTTCATTCTCCAGTTGACAATAGGGGTGTGCATGGTCCAGGTAGGCGGTTCCCACCCTAGAATCGGGAATTGTCCACTAAAGACCGGTTCCAAAAAATTGGATCTTGGAATTGCTCATTGGTTCCAAGGATCCACTTGGGAACCGGCCCGCTGGTTCGCTCCGGTTCCCGAGTGGATCCATGGAACTGGTCTCACGAGCAATCGCACCTCCGAGCTGGTTCCCGGGTGGATCCTTAGAACCGGTCTCACGAGCAATCGCGCCTAATAGCTAGAAACTTTGATGAGCCGCCCTTTTTAAGCACACTTGTTTATTTTAAGTGTGTGGTGATAAAGGCTTAGAAGATGCAAATTCAGGTATAAAAGAATGACTCAAACACAATTATATTTCAGAAATTTAAGAGTCAATAAAAAGACTACATTGGTCGGAATGTCTTTGTAATGGTGATGGTCTTCTTCTATCTCCCCTACTAAGACTTCATTGCCTCTTGAATTTTCTCCACTTCTTGGTCTCTCGTGGTGTGACGGCAATTGGCTCTGCTCATATTATTATGATAAGATTTTGATGGATGTAATATGCTATATACTCGGATAAATGAGTTTAAATGAAGTAGGAAGCAAGTAATATGAATTTTCAAATCAGTTTTGCTCACAAATTACAAGCATGTCTATCATCTCTACTTGGGTAAAATCTACACATCAAGAAAACTCCCATTCTCTCTATTCTTTATGATCTCATCCTTCGAACCTGCTTCTCCAACTTGTTTAATTTTCTTTTTGGACAAGCCCCTCAAATCAACAAAACGACAAAGGTAAAAATGAAATCAAAAGTAAAGAGAAAGAAAAGTTCCATGCACACAAGAATACAAAGAAATGCGGAACTAATTCAAAATATGGGGCTTTAAAATTTTAATTTTTTTATAATAAAAATTAATATATTATTATAATACCGGTCTAATTCAGGCAGGCGGGTGGATCCGCCCATGGAACTGGGAACCGGACTGGTCCCTTTAGGAACCACTGATTCCGGTTTAGCCCGGTCTGATTCTAGATGGTCCAAGTAGGTCTTGGGTCTTTTGTACACCCCTAGTTGACAATCTTCAAATTTGGTCGTCATCTTCCTAAGTACAGCCACCAATCCTTTCGTATCCTTCTTCATTCTCTTCCGGAAGTTGGTGTATTCTGCAACACCCATCTCAATGCCCGGTTTGCACTTTCTCTGCCGGAGAGCAGATTGGAGCGCGCGCACTTGTTCCTTAAGGCGCAATAGGGTTTGCCTAGTATAGTCACAAACATCTAGTAGTTAGATTGATCCATCCAGTAGCTCATTAATAAATCCCTCCCGTTGGCTGCAAGAGAGGGTTTGTTGAGTTGATCTTGTGTTGAGGAAATCATCCATGCAAATGGAGACTCCCTCGAGGCTTGAGAGTCCAGCACTGACCGACCTAGATGACGAAGTCGAGGCCTCATCCCATGATGATCGGAGCTTGTTGGTCGAATCAAGAATCCTGAGAGTGGTGGGATGGGATCTGGAAGGCAAGCTAATTGACCTAATATAGCAATTGCTTCTGCCTTTGGATGAAGATACGGCCATTTTTGCAATCTCTCTTTCTTTCTTTGCTTTTGCGGTCAAGTTCCGGAATGTCCTTCACAAGTTGAAGTCCGGCATACTTAAAGGAACGCTTAAAGAGAATGGTTGTTCCATGTCAAACGTAAGCTCTCTCTCTCTCTCTCTCTCTCTCTCTCTCTCTCGTTATGTGGTCAGAAATGCGGCCAACATGGTCGAAATGATGTGATGTTCATTGCAAAATCAATTTAAATATTGGAAATGAGTTGTCTTTGCCGTTTTGTCGTATTCTCTGTGCTTTCTTGGGGAAAAGAGTGGCTGACTCACCCCCATTCCTTGCCTCTCATACTGCCACATTAACCCCATCATTGGAATATAATAAATTAGAGCTAACAATAATTATGAATCTGATATGGCTGTCTCAATATCCCGTAACCCCGCATATAAAAAAATGCAATCTTTAGGAGAAAAGAATCATAACCGCAGATCTTGTGCGTGCCAAGAATAATTTACTGCATGAGATTCTTCTAAAGGTTAATTAATTAATTGGAACGTCGTAATTAAGCAAGGATAACTCATCTATTCTTTTTGTTTGTTGGGCGCACAAATGATATGTTTCCTTGTCATTGTTTTCTTTTCCCAGTTTCTTTGTTATTTAGGGAGACATGTGGAGCTTTCTCATTTATAGTTAGTGACACCTAAATGAAATGAAATGTGACTAATGATTCCTTTTTGCCTAATAACCCCTTTTTGCCTAATAACATTCAATGGTCTTTATTAAAGGTAAGGCTAGCGGGCTTCAAAAGTTGCCGAGCCGTCATACGAGACTAATCTCAAAGTAGGCTAAAAGCGGCACATGCTTGGCTAGGTTATGGCCTAGTTTGTTGTGGCTAGAGGTGTCAATGGGTTGGGTCGGGTTGGGTTTTGATGTTATCCGACCCGACCCCAATCGTAAAGGATCATGCTTTGGCCTGACCCGACCTGAAACGCATTAGATCTGAACAAAAAAATCGGATCGGGTCGGGTCGGATCGGGTCGGGCCAGGCCGGGTTGGGTCAAAGCATGACCCTTTATAAGTTTGGTTTCAATTTCGTGTTTAGCTCAAAAACTCTAGAGGGTTGAGCAACGGATGAGGGCCAAAACGCATAGAGAGAGAGGATTGCTTCTTTTCTTTTGTTTATTTTATCTTACTTTACCATTTTCTCTCAACGAATGAGGACCAAAACACACGGGCAGTATCGGTGTCAAAAAAGCCCGCAGCGACCCGACCCAACCCTAAACTTAGGGTATTTTTAGGTCGGGTCAAAATCTTATCTAAGTATGGAGCTGGTATCGAAAAATACCCTAAGTTTAGGGTCGAGTCAGGTCGGACCGGACTGGGTCGGGTCAGCTCGGGCCTTTTTGACATCCCTAGTGGGGGCCAATCTATAGGGTATGGAATGTGGAGAGTATCGGGAGGAGCAGGGGGTGGTCTTCTCGTGGGAGAACGCATGCCAGAGAGTGAGAGTGAGCAATAAGAAAAGTTTTTTTTTTTTTTCATTCCATAAATAGAAAAGAAATTTTCTACTTCTCATTTTTGTTTTAAACCTATTTCTAGGCATAAAATTTGTCCTAAAAATAAAAAAAAAGTAATATTATATTACCAAATGGATTTTTAAGCCCGTTCTCGAGAATAGAAAAATAGAAAAATAAAGAAATAAAATAGTTATTATGTGCACTATTATCCTTTTTTAGCCACTCTTGAAAAACAGCACAAACTTTTTTTTTTGTCAAAAAAATGTGCACTTGAAACATAGACGAAAAGGCCTAGTTAGTAAATTGTAATCATAGTTTTGCACACTTAACTGTCATCAAGTTAACATTATATTTTTAAGAAATAATATTATTATGGATTAAGATAATAATAATCATGTTGAAGTTTGAGAATTTTGAGTTACATATCAATAAAGAGAAGACGACAATGCATCCACAACGATAAAAAGTATATTATGGCACTTAAGAAAATAGGTCACTTTTGCATGCGGTGTATGCGACCCCTAAACATCTGCATCGAAGCATATCATAATTTTTTTCTCGTGAGCAAGATTACAAAGCCATCCACATATTTGTGTCCATTAATTTTATTGCGAAATCCCCTTTATAATTAGACTGAAAATTAAATTGCCCAAAAGAAAAGTTTAAAGGACTCGACTAAACGCTCTACAAGGAACCACTCCACATGTTATGTAGTAATTCCCCCTCGACAATATTAGAGGGACAATACATTCTAAATAATACCTTTTAATACCCAATCATCACATATATTCCGTACCTTGAATCCGTCCTTTAAAACATGTCTGTACAAGATAGTAATAATAATATAACTCTAAAAAATCTCGTCTTCAACCGACCGACAGAAGATTTACGCGAATTTAGCTAGCGCAAAATCTATTTCAGCTAGCAAATGGATCTGGGTCTCAAGAAAAATATTAACTATCTCGTCGGGCATTATTAGAGGAGGGCTAATTATTGAATTTTTGTTTAACATGGGACTTTCTTCTGTCCTTTGTAGACAAGAACCCGACAGGCCGAATTTAATCAAATACTTTAGATATCTTTGAAAAACTACATGCAGATGAATAAGACAAGTGAAACATGATAAAAAAGAAAAAGAAAAAGAAAATATTTCTTGAAATAAATGGTTCTTATTTCATTAATCAACCCGTGAAGATTTTATTTCCGGGATTTTCCTTGAAGAGCTCGTAACACTATCGTTAAAATAGGCGACGTGATCAGGTTTCGCAATCTGAGCACATTATGCTGTAGAAGTTAATTATTGGTAATTATTGGTAACAATAAAAGTAATTCCTTAAACGCACTTACACTTAATTAATACAATATAAACTTTTGTTATTACTTTCAAAATTATTGTCCATATATATGTACAAACACCATTGAGGATTGAGGATATATTTCATGCAAATCACACTATTGTACTCTATCAGGCTTTTGAAATATATAATTGAACTGATTAGATTACGATATTTCAACAATGTTGGTTGAGCTAGACCAGATGATGGACAAACCGCTCATATTTATGCGTATACTCTTTATTTGGTAAAGAACGGTAGAATGGATTTATCATCACATGGAATAATAAGGTTGGATTTTTACTTAATTACGAATAATGGTACAACCCATCTCCTAATTTATGTAGGATTTTATTTTTCCAAATGTAACGAACTCCCACATTTAAATACTAATTTATATAGGATTTTATTGTGAGTGGGGACTCATGTTATTCCCATTTCCATGGCGTCCAAGTAAAATTTGGAGTATCTGAAGAATTGACCTACTCGACAGTGCTTGCCGAAGTTGGGATATAATGTGCATAGGTAAGTAAAAGTTCGGGGTCTAAACGTAAGTTCCTCATAGGCAAAAACCCCTCAAGATTACATGTTGACATGATAGTTGTCTAATGTCCATGGGCACTAAGAATGTACAAAAAAAACCATGTCATAGTTGTTTGTTGATGGAGTAAGATCATGAGCTTGGTTGTGGTTAATAACTATCGATCGGAGATATTGAAATGCCATGTTGGAAGGATGAGTTGTCTATAAAAGTATCATCTATTTTCTTGCCATATGAATGCTGTACATCTCAATACATATCAAGGAACAAAATTGGCAACTAAAAGAGTTTCCTCTACTGTGACATGATGTTCAAAAGAGAGGCCCTTGTTCTAATCAAGCACCTGTACAAGTGCTCTAAAGCTTCCTCAATCCTTCCAATCCCCATCTCCAAGTCCTCCAATTTAGATTGGGTGACTTGCAACTTCTCACCATCAACCCTTTCTCTTGAAATGTGGTTACACAACGTGATTAGGGCACGATCCACACATTCCAACTCATTCACATCCTCTTGCTTCTCTCCTTGATCACGCGATATTGCTCCCTTTGGATGCACCAGTTTGGAAACTATGGACCACCTGCTCATTTGCTTGTTGGACCTTGATGGTGGCATTGCCAAGAATGACAGCAGAGATTGGAAAATTGAAGTGCTCAACAGATTAGCATCTCTTGCCACTCTCATCACTAATGAGAGGTGGTGATCTTCATTCTCCAGTTGACCATCTTCAAATTTCGTCGCCATCTTCCTCAGTATAGCCGTCGATCTTTTCGCATCCTTCTTCATTCTCTTCCTGAAGTTGGTGTATTCCATGACACCCATCTCAATGCTAGATTCGCCCTTTCTCCGCCGTAAAGTGGATAGAAGCGTGTGCACCTGTTCCTTAAGATGCAACAACATTTGCCTAGAGTAGTCACAAACATCCAAGACCTGGATTGATCCATCCAATAGCAAATTGATGAAGCCCTCCTGTCGGCTGCAAGAGAGGGTTTGTTGAGTTGATCTCGTGTTGAGGAGATCATCCATGCAAATGTAGACTCCCTCGAGGCTCAAGAGCCTGGGGTAGATTGACCCAGACGACAAAGTCGAGACCTCATCCCATGATGATTGGAGCTTGTTGATCAAATCAACAATCCTGAGAGTGGTGGGATGGGATCTGGAAGGGAAGCTAATTGACCTAACATGGCAATTGCTTCTGCATTTGGATGAAGACATAGCCTTTTGTGCAATCTTTCTTTGCTTTTGCAGTCAAGTTCTGGGATGTAATCCCAAGTTGAATTTCAGCATATATATAGGAACACTTCAAGAGACATGGTCGTTCCATGTCAAACGTCAGCACCCTCCCTCTCTCTCTCTCTCTCTCTCTCTCTCTCTCTCTCTCTCTCTCTCTCTCTCTCTCTCATGGGGTCAGATATGAGGCCAACATGGTCCAAATGATTTGATGTTCATTACAAAATCAATTTAAATATTGGAAATGAGTTGTCTTTGCTAGTTGGTCATATTTTCTATGTTTTCTTGGGGATAAGAGCGAGTGACTCACCCCCATTCCTTGCCTCCCATATCGCCACATATTAACCCCATCTTTGGATTATAATAAATCAGAGCTAATAATAAATATGAATCTGCTATAGTTGTCTCAATGTCCCATATCCCCTATTTAAAAAAAAAAAAGTAGGAGAAAAGAATCATGATCGCAGATCTTGTACAAGCCAAGAATAATTTCCGGCATGAGAATTTTCTAGAGGGTAATTAGTTAATTGGAGCATCGTAATTATGCCATGATAAATCAATTAATCCTCTTGTTTGTTGGGCGCACGGGTGACATGTTTCCTAGTCATTGTCATTCTAATCCGTTTGTTAATCAGAAGTTCGGTGAATTTAATTTTCTTTTCCCTGTTTCTTTGTTTTTATAGAGAACACATGGAGCTTTCTCATTTATAGTTAGTGACCTAAATGAAATGAAATGTAACTAATAATCCCTTTTTGACTACTGACATTCAATGATCTTATTTTAGGAAAAGCTATGCTGGGGGGCCGAGGCAGGAAGTGCCGTGACGAATTACCCAAAAAATTCTCTGATCTGATCACGATTAGCTTCTCATTTGAAAGGACTGTTGGGTTTCAGTACAAAAGATAGTGGAAATCAGTTAAAATACAAGGCTTCTTTTCATTTTTGAAAAATGCCTTGAAAGTGCATGAGTGATCGTCCGGACCATGGAAAAAGTTCAAACAAGGTGTGATTTTTGGCAGGCTTATGAAGGATGACGGATGGGTGAGAATGAATCGAATTGCATATTTGATTAGGAGAAGTATTGATGATCAGTATAGTTTATGACATCTCAAATCTTATATTGATTGGGACAATTTATAAATCAATACTCACATCTAAAATGATCACCACTTGATATAGTTACTTATGAAATTCCTTTTTAGTCGGTGGATCTTAACCTAATTAATTCACTTAGGATTATTGTTATAGTGAACTTTCGAAAATTATCGACTCCATTTTTAAGAAATTGGGAATCGCATCAATATTTCTAAAAATCGAATCAAATTCATCGATCTTAATTTGGGCAGTCTAATATGTCAACGTCTAAATAAAATAGATGATGCTATCGATTAGATTATTGTGCGTTGGGCTGACAGCCCCTATTATGTCATCATATATCACCTAGTGAACTAACTCGGATTCTCTCGTATCGGGCAAAAAGAAAGAGAAAGGCTTAATTTTCCAGTTTCTCTCTCCTCTGTCCTCTCCACTCTCTTTCTCTTCACTGAACATACACGTGTCAACACCGCCCTTAGAGCCACGCCGTTTGTTGACGCATCATGGCCTTTGCCGTGAGGTGGCCTCATCACTAGTGAAGTCGATTTTCGGGCGGGCAGGTTCCCGGCATAAAATCAGGAACCGATCCTATGACTTCAAGTTTCATTTTTTCTTTTTTATCTTAAAAGCAAGCCGGTCGATTCTAGAAACCCTAGTTCTAATTTAACTCATGATTATAATTTCAAGATAGAATTGAAAATCGATCCACTTTTTATTTTGTGCGAATCAAATTCTTATAATAATAAAAAGTCAGATCATATTTCTATAAACACATATATTAATCAAGTAATTATGTTGTAACTTATTTATATAAATTTTTTTGATTCTCTATTGGTGCAAAAGTATTACTTTTAGCTAAAGAATCAGCAATTCCAACTTTGAATCAAAAATCGAATTAATTCTCTAAAGATTCGGCCATGAACTAATTCTAGGTTTGCGAGGCATAAGGCACATGCATCAGGATCGGATCATTAATTTCCCTATGAAACAAAATGGCAAAGTGAGCCACGTATCGTCTTCCATTAATTTCATCGCGAAATCATCTTATCATAAAATCAAAAATCAAAACGCTGTACAAGGAAGCACGCCACATGTTTGTAGTAATTCCACTCAACGACATTAGAGACACTACATAATAAAATGATACCTTTTTCTTATCACCAAATCATTCCATATATTCTGTACCTTGTACCCGTCCTGCAAAAGATGTCTGTACGACATACTAATTATAATAATATAACTTCAAAAGTCTCATCTGTCCCGTCAACTTACCAACACAAATAATTGTATGAATTTTGGCTAACGTAAAATCTAACTTGGGTATCAAATGGATCTGTGTCTCATTTGAAAAAGATTAACTATGTTTTTGGGCATTATTGGAGGAGGGACTAATCATTGAATCTTTGTTTAATATAGTACTTGCATCTGTCCTCTGGGGACAAGAAGCCAACGAGGCGAATTTATTCGAATACTTTACATGAATTTGAAAGAAAACTACATGCGGATGAACAAGGCGAAATGGCTCTAATTCCACTAATCGGGAACACTTTATAGAAAAACACCACTTCTCCTTGTCGCCCCCATGAGGATTTGATTCTCCTTGTCTCTTAAGAATATTCACGAAGAGCTTGTAACATACGTTAAAATGGGAGGTATCGTCTAGTTTTACAAATCGAGCGCTTTAGTTAGTAGAAACTAATTATTGGTAACGACAAGATTAATTTCCTAAGCCCAAACGCACTTAATTGACGCAATGCAAACTTTAGTTATTGCTTTCAAAGTTGAGTGTGTGCATGCGTGTGTGTATATATAATGAGGATTGAATTTGCAGGATATATTTGAGCTAGTTACATCTCAATATAGATATGATATGTAAGCATATATGTATATCATAGAATTCTATTGCAGATGAACATTTTTGTAACCTCAAAAGAGTACTCGAGTTGATAACGTGAATAAGAACTGGTGTTTTAAAAGGGATAAAGTGTCTCAATTTGATTTTCCCTCGATGTGAGCTACAAAGACTAATCTCAAGAAATTATCCCTCGAGTTCCTCTCATATCTTTCATTTCAAGATAAATAATTGTGGTTGATTATTAAAGGGAACTTTATTTCACATAATAAATTATCCAGAAATACGACCACTTGGTAAAAGCTATTAGACTGATGTTATTATTTATCTATATGTAATTATCATACTTGATCAATTTGATTGATGTGTCTTCAAGAAATCAATAGTCATTTGAATCTCATGGAAACATAAAAATTTTTATCAAGGGTCACTTGCCCTCACCCCAACTTGGTGACTCTCACCCAACGCCCCTAAACTTGGGCAACAAGGTCCAAGGGTGTTAGGCAAGGGCCACTAGGCCTACGCAATAACTAGTAACCCTCACCTAGATTTGGGAGAGGGTCATCTGCCCTCTCTCGTCTTTAGTGAGAGCTTGCTAGCCCTCGTCTCTAGTCAATAAGGATCGCTAGCCTTTGTCCAAGCATTGGCAACCTTGCCAACCATCATTGTAGCCCTATTGGCAATGGGGCGGTGGCCTTAGGCAGGAGCCCTCCCTTCCCTGTGTATTCTTTTTATTTTTTTTTAAAGTTTTTTCATGGAAAGAAAAAAGGAAAAAATTCAAAAAATTCAAATTACGAAATTGCCCTTTACCAAATAGTGAGTTCAGGCTTATCTTTGAGATTGATATAGCCATTTCATGTTCTTATTTGTATCAAGTTCTACTTCATACCTTTATTTGAGAGAATAAGAATATTTCAAATTTTGATTTGAAAAATATCCACTTCAGATCGTTTTTTGAGAATATGAGAGTACTTCAAGCTGTTATTTGGAATTTTTTTTTTTTACTACACTTTTTTCCTATTGAACCTCGGTTGCCGCACCATGTTGTAACTCTCGATTTGGTTTAAGATAAACGAGTCATGTGGTGACGCAAGTGAGACATTTTTATGCCTTCCATCTGTCGATGTAGTGTAAGTGAGACATTTTTATGCCTTCCATCTGTCGATGTAGTGTCTCCTTTTGGGGCACGTGATCATATGACATCGAGCCTAGTCATTGCCAAGTTATAGCCGAGACTACAGGACTGCAAAGAGCGACCTCATTTGACAGAATGATGCTCCATACACGAATATCAAACCCAATTCACAAAATTAATTCATAAAATGATATGACAGAGTAATATTATTACCAATTATGACATGTTTGTATGAGTTCACACACTTATAATTCCTTTTCTCATTAATAGATTTCATAAACCAGTCTCATCCACGTCTAAAATTAACATCCGTAAGTGTTTCCCAAGTCCTGTGATTATAAATCAATAGTATGACGCATTACCTTGTTTGATAAGAACTTAAGTAGAGAGAATAATGAACAATGTGATACTGATTCAATTGACAACGATCAAATTTTTATGCAAAAATTCAGCATAAAAAATAGGTTCTAGACAGTCCTCTAATATTCGGATGCCATGAACATTAGCATTCATGAAGCTTCACATTCTTAAGGAGCCGTCGATGCATTGAGAAGAGACACCCGATTTCGAAGCAAGCATTTATAGAGCCGATCAAGTCCATCCTCAAGCCCTTCCATGCAACGTTCGAGCATCTCGAGTCTCTCTTGCACCACCTTTAGGGCTTCGGAGCCGGCACCGGCTTTCCGAGTTGCTTGTACATGGATGGAGCTCACGGCGCAGTCCACACTCTCCACTTCATTGAAGACTTTCTTCACGCCTTTCTCGCTTGAGAGCATCAGCCTTGAGGCCAATGACCAACCGCCGGTCCTTTTACTGGTCTTTGTCGGAGAGGCAAAGATCAAGAGGGACTTCAAGATTGAAATGGTGATGAGGTTTAGTTCTTTCAAGACTTCGACCACCATGACTAGATTGTCATCTAGATTGAGAAACTTCGATGAACTATTAGGGTTTTTGCTTGACAGGGTCTTGAATTTGCCAAGATATTTTGCAATGTCCCCCTTGGCTTTCTTTCTAAAACACATGAAACCCTTAGCATGGCTTTCAATGCTCGAACTTACCCCGCCCTTTCTTCGGATCGTGGACTGTAGATCTTGGATTTCATCCTTCATCCTCGCCATCAAGTCTCTCGCAAACCCACAAGCGTCCAACAACATAATTGACTTGTCGAGCGCCTCCTGCATCACTTTACTGTTCCGGTCTCGAAGAATAGCTTGTTGGGTGAGAGGAGCGCTGATGAGCTCTTCGACGCTGACATACAGTTCAGCGAGCCTTGCCATGTTCAGTCGGATTGTTTCGGCTCCAAGGGAAGACGAAGAGCAATCTGAGGCTTTGAATTTGGACAATTCGGATACAATTTTGAGAGAGCTTGAAGGTAATCTTGCGGGCAAGCTAATCGATCTAAGAGGAAGATGCACACCTTCCATGAAAGATGAGTTTGCCATTTTTTTGGTCCTCCTATTGTGTTTAAAATTACACTCAAATCTTGGAAATGAGGCTTGGAGTGGACTGTGGCTCTTCCTTCTCTTTATATAGATAGAGGACGCTTCGAACAGATACTGGCATATGATGAGCAAATTTTGCAGAATTTGCATGTGGTGGGGACGTGGGTCACCCGAACTTTTTTAATAACCATGTCATTGTTTTGGCCAGCAGAGGATGAATGCATCAAAACCCTTTTTCTTAGGTTTTCTTTTAAATTAGTCTTATGGCCTATGGTCATTAGACATGCAACGTATAGGGGTTTCGCATAATCATTTCTTAAATAGGGAGATAGCTGTCCTAAGGAGAGAGGAAAGGAACAGTAAGTATTGGGTCAGGGGTTGCTAGATGCTCTATTGCCTCCCAATCATTGATTGTGATTTGGTGTTATCTTTGATCTATATTGTCATCATGCGTATTCATCAATCTTCCGACCAGAATCCAAATCTGATACAAAGATTAATTTGAGAGGTGGTTTGCGAACAATCAATGGCTGGCACTGAACGGCTTGTCTGCTTGCAAAGGGCCACAGGAATGGGGTTCAAGTAATTGGACTACATGTGGAGAATGCAGATTGAGGAACCGATGAAGTTTTTCTTCTAAAAAAAAATACAAGAAAATTTTTAATGGGGAAAAAAATTGAGTGTGAAGGGGAGACAAAAAAACTGTCAAGAATCTAGTTAGCTAGCTAGGCTTGCCGTTGGGAGAGAAAAAATGGGTTGAATTGCAGGGTATTGATAAAAATGTGAATTTGGCTAATATTTTATATTTCTTTTAAATTCTGGCTAGGTTGTGTAATTCTAGACTGCCACTACAAAGGCACGATGCCTAAACTGGAACAAAATGAAAACGATTTAGGTAAATATAACAGAGTAAGTAATGATAGAAATGTGAACTTCCGCACAAAAGTCATATGATCAAAATATTGTGGTTTCATAATTTAAAGTTCTTGACTTTAAGCATTTAAACAATTGTAAGAAGAATCTGTGCATATGATATGACAATCATATAGTGGGTTCACAATTTAAAGTTTACATATCTTTTCGTGTACTTCGGAATCCCAAGGCAAAAGACTCGATAGTAAACCCAACAACAAAAACAGACCTCAAGGATAAGTGATGGCTGTTGCCATCCCTCAATCTCAAGCTCGACACTAGTTGAAACATGGCTTGCGGAACGATTTATACGTATTTTCTCCCAAGACAATATAATAAATAACTTTCATCCCGCTCCGTTAATTACATATGTTTGAACATTTGAATCTATGTTATAATAACTAGAAAAAGATAAGCTTTAGCATGATGGATTCAAAACAACTAGGAAATCTCGCACAACTATGTTCATTATATATCTCTAGCATCGAAGATAATAGATGTTCATTAGCCCTATAAATGTCCGCCAGTGAAATTCTCAAAGACTTAAAAATTTTGATTACAAGGATTTTGTGATAATGTTCCTCAACAGTGGTTGAGCATTTAATTAACAAAGTTTTAGGTTATCAACTTACTTCTCGCAGAACTTCATTGCTTCTTTCTTTCCTACCTGTCTCTTGACAGTATTCTGACTATCAATGACTTCAACAGCGAAATCAGACTTTTTCCAACAGTAATCATGAGCAGAGACGCGGCAAGTGAAAATGGTTATTATAGCCTAAGTTTCATGTGAGAGTTGAGACACGAGGACAGTGGATCATCATCTTATGTTTTGAATATTCAAGTAAAGCCTGAAGAAACGATGACACTGGCAAGCAGCAGGGTGCACTGTTAGACAGGTTTGTCTGCTCTTGCTGGTTGCTACACTGATTCTATGGCCAATATACTCAGAAAACACACTGCAGGGAACACGGAAAATAAAATAGAGAACATCTTTACTTATTGCTACCACGGAACACACCTCCGAATTGATTCTGAGGCTACAATACCAGATCCGGTCAAAATCAGAAGTCCCATAACGGGACCATAGTGTTCTTGAATAGACTTTGAAAGCATGATTTCATGTACAGACCTCGCCAAATAAGAGAGTAAACGGTGGACAATTTGATACCAACATGCCAGTTATTTAAAAATTGATAGGAGATAAGAAGAAATTACAGAACCACTGGCCCCAAAACCTGATTGTTGGATGCAGACAAGTGATAATATATTGTTCTGCCATGGAGAAATTCAGTGGCCGAATGCAAAAGGGATGGGTTTGTAGTGATCTCCTCACGGAACACCCAATCCTTGCTCTTCTTCAAAGTAGTTCAGTTCCATTGTATAAACTGGGCAAAGATATGGAGTGTTGCAAAAATCATCTGTATCTGGAAGCATCCATTGCAGAGAGTCCATTACAACCACTGTTAGGCTTTGGAGATACTTCCATGGTTAAATAATGCTCCAAAGTTCTGCATACAGCCCTTCCGATGTTAGCTTTGGACAAGTGCCAAATCTGAGAGAGCTAATCGCATCAATATTATGGAGAGCTGGAATGACATACCAGGAGAGAAAAAGATCATCTTAAGGAACCCAATTACCGCAAAGTAATACACAGCATCAACACAGTATTGATTCACCTATATTAGAGTACAAAATTATTAAAGCAGATGGACTCCAATGCGTAGCAGCAATACACCCATCCCTGATTCAGGGGAGAACAAAACGAGAGCAGAATGGAAAACAATCTGTCAAGGCCAAAATGTTTATATGTTCCTAATTGTATCATATCAAGTACTATCACAAACAAATTTCTTATCTCATACTCAGCACCCCTGAAAGCATATATAACCAGCTACCATCTCCATCATTCGATGACTGAACTAAATGGCTCTATGATAAACATCTCTCATGTAACAGAGCAGAAAAAAAAGTTACTTCTGAATTCTCATTTCTCATGAATAAATTAGGCACCAAACCATTTTAGTCCAATCCAAACTAAAATCTCAAGTTAACTGAAATCTTTAGTGGTAACTATTTTCTGCAATTGTGAATTTCAAGGGAGTAGTGCTTTCATTAGATAACGTGCCTCTTACTAGCAAATATTGGTATAGTTTGGGAGAAGAAAGAAGTTGGGTGCTTTCTTGACAGCAAGCGAAGTCTGGCTACACAATTTAACAGACCAATTAAGTCACGCAGTTACACACATTTCTGTCCATCAAGTAAGCAAGATAGAAATAAATAGTAGATATTCAGATACTAGCAACCAAGACAAATTCACCAGATTAGAGAAAAATAACGTACCAGTTAGACAGCAAGACCCTGTTCTCTTGCCTTCTTCAACCACTTGAGAGTACTCTCAAGAGTAGTGTAAGCGGCAACATTGGTCAAGCTCTTGCTCTCAACAGCATAATCAAACACCTCATAAGCCTCAGCCACCCTACCGCGTCTACAGAGTGATCTGACAAAGGTTGCATAAGCAGCTGTCTCAAGCTTCATATCACTGGATTTCATCATCTGATATAATTCAATCCCTTTTTCCAATAACCTCGACTTACACAACCCATTAAGCAACGTATTGTATGTGCAAGAATTTGGACTACAACCCTTAGCCTCCATCTCCTCCAACAATCTTAATGCTCCAAGCGGATCCCCCTCTCTGCACATTCCATTCATCAATGACGTATATGTTACTGCATCAGGAAAATGGCCCGCCTCCACCATTGTGTCCAAGTATTTCCTAGCATCCTTTACCCTCCCCGATTTTGACAACCCAAAAATCAAAGTATTGTAGGTTACAAGATCAGGCTCTACACCCTCCTCCTTCATCTTCTTATAAACCCCAACCACCTCACTTCCTCTGCTCAACATACAATACCCCTTCATTATCGTATTATAAACAAAACAGTCGGGCTTAAACCCTTCCTCGCTCAATACGCTGACCAACCGCATCGCCTCTCTCAGATTCTTGGTATTACAGACATTATCAATCAGTATAGTGTACGTGACCAAATCAGGCTTCACACCCAAAGAATCACGCATCTCGTCGATGAAATTGTAAACGGTACCCAAAGCCCTGGTCTTGCACAAATGCTTGACAACAAAATTGTACGTGTAACTGTCCGGAGGCGAATTCTTCGAAGACAGCTCTCGGATCAATTCGACAGCGTCATCCTCGCGGCCGGAAGAACAGAGGGACCGAATAGCAACATCGGCGGTAGCCTGGTTAGGGGCGACCCCCTTATTGACCATCAAATTGAGGACCTGGCGAACAGAGGCGAGCGAAGCGTCGGGGGCTCTGCAGGATTGGGACAGCAGGACGTGGTACGTCGACCGGTCGGGCGAGAAAGTAGGGGACGCCTTGACCATGTGGTTGAGGAGCGCGATCGAGTCGCGGACGGTGGCGACTGCGGCGTAGGACTGGAGGACGGAGTTGTGGAGGCGGACGTCGAGCTGCGATCTCGAGGCGGCGACGACGGAGCCGAAGATCTTCTTGGCGTCCGACAGGTCCGGGGACTCGAAGAGGGATTGCAATCGGGGAAGGGCGGGCGCCGGGTCGGGGGAATCCGGGTTCAGGGTTTTCCGGGAAACCTTGGTAGGTTTCCTGGGAAAATGGGGGTGGGCTTTCGGAGGTGCGGATGAGGGATCGACGGTGGCGAGGGAAGACGGCGGCCTCCTCGCCGCCATGGAAGTGGAGATGGCGGACCTGAAAGACGGCGGGATCTTCCCCATCGTCGGATTGCTCCAGCTCTCTGTTTTGTTCTTGTGGGATTTGAGCTAGGGTTTTACGCAGGGTTTTTGAGCCTGAGGTGGGAGGTGGAAGCCTGAGGTGGAAGGTGGAAGGAGATCGAGCAATTGAATTGTGTTCTGGAATTTACATCGGGCCCCTCGAGTTTCTGTGGCTGTGGCAATCCACCCCCTCATAACTCAATTTTTTGCAATAATGTACGACAAATTTGAGGGAGTTTACATTTAGTTTTTACATGAGGGGATATATTGTCCCACGTTTCAATTTTAAAATTTGACCCAAACTTTTGATATTAGTGGCAATGCTCCTCTTTAGCAATTATAAAATCGGAAGATTTTACTTGTAAATTAAGGAGAAAATGAAATAAAGTTAGAGTGGCCAAAAGTCGCTAATGTCAATGTCGATTATTTTACATGGAACGATCAATACTAAAGTTGATTATTTTTATAATTTTTCATTTTTTTGAGATTTTTTAATTTTTTGTTTTGTTTTCTTTTATTTCTTACAAATTTAGGCAGGCCACCACGTCCTTGTCACATAAAATAGTTGATATCTATATTAATGATTTTCAGTCAAAATTAGTTGGATAGACTATACTGATTAGTCGTCAAAAATTTAAGACTCAATTAACACAATTAAATTAACACAAAGGTAATAAGTTTATGATTTTTTTTTGGTGATGTTCCTCAATATGTACTCCATCGGTATATACATTTCACTTCCTTTTCCTTTTATTTTTTTGGTTATTTTCTCTTTAGATATAATTCACTTCTTCTTTTGATTCTACAATCGATGTACTAGGAATTTTGAAGTTAATATCGAAAAGAAAATTACAACACCAAGGAGCAATTTGCAGCAATCTGAAAAATCTAGGGACAAAGGAGCGATTTGCTGGACGCTTTTGCCCTTTATGATGAGAACCACCTCAGTCACGTGAAAAGCACGGGACTAATGTCACGGTGAGAACGTCGCCGTATTAAACCCAAAGAATCACGTCCGCGCAACGAATTTTGAAATATTGAACCAAAAACTTTATAATATAACGCTTTTTTCATACAACTTATAGATCAAGAAGCACCGAAAGGACGATTTTATTTACTTAGTACATCAAGGACACAAGGCAACATGGCACACTCGTGCCACACTTATTTTCCGACACACGTCATTGCCATCACCTGTGTCTAAGCATAGGGCTTCTGGTTGTAGCAATCGAGATTGTCGTCGTACCCGACCTTCAGTATGTTGCTGTACCTCTTGTAGAATCCAATCCGGTCCTTGACGGCATCATTGGGTCCTTTCCCGCACTCCTCCTTGCCGTTGATTATGTTGGTGATGAGGCCATAGCCCGGGACCCTCCCCGCTGCCTGGTCCGTGGGGGATGGCCTCCAACGGCCGCTGATGACGTCATGGCTCGAGGGCTTCAGGGCCTGCGGGGTCATCCAGAACCAGAGGGCTGTCCTGAACGAGAGGACCGGGTCCTTGGCCACCGCATCCGGGTTGCTGATCAGGTCGGCATGGAGGGCACGGCCCGCTTGGCCGTAGTTGTAGTTGCTGCGAGTAATGAAATCGAGGACAAAATTTTCAAACAAGAATCTCAAAAATCTTAAGACGGAGAATATAGGATCAACTTGATGTCCTTGCTGAAATTTTATTTTTCTTCTATGGTTCGTGCTTTGGGATTCATCAGTTTTTGGTCCTTGATGAGTCCAAGTTCGATCAGTCGGTCCATAGGTCCAAGAATCTCAGTCCACAGGTGGTCAAACTCCCTCGTTAATGATGCTTTGTCGAGTATATCAACGTTTTAATTTGCACTTTGATCGATATCAACTAAGTGATTATGTCCAACGTTCATCTTTTTCGGTTTCGCCAGCTCATCTTTAGTGGGGAAATGAAGCGTTTTGACTGTTCTTTCTGCATGGAACGAAGGGAACTTACTGCGAGATCTGAATCGGACCACGACCGTAGTATTTCCTGCCGGGAGCGCACGGCCATCCGGATCGGCGATCGCAGTAGTCGCTCGACCTGTCCCGCTCCTCCACGAAGCAGTATCCCCACGCGTAGGGCCCATCCGGTGCATCGCTCGATCCTCCTGCAAGAGCCGACAGCATCGATGTTCATGAAGTACTTACGTACGTGCGCGGCCTTAATACGAACTCGTCAGCTTTCGTACCTGTGGTTTCGTGGGAGGTCTGAGCCAAGAAAGCCGCGACTTCCCGGTACCTGGTGTCCCGGGTGCCGGTTGTCCCGAACCCCGGGAAGGACCTCGCGGCGGCTATGAAGGCGTCATAAGTGTAGAAGCCCCTGGCGGGGCAAGCAGGGTCGTTCCGGTGCTTGAGGAGCTGGTTGAACTGGTCTCTGCTTACA